>APFE031228375.1:4345-21958 GCA_000404065.3 Pinus taeda
TTCTGACTCAGAGTCAAAACATGCATCTGATTCTAAAACCTTTAGCTCAGCCACTAGTGACTTCTTGGCTCGACACTCACTTGTGTTGTGAGTGGAGCTCTTATGGAACTCACACCACTTTCCTGTGTCCTTTTTCGGCTTTGCGGCACTATTATTTGCTTGTAGCTTTGGTGGGTTGTCTTGGGCCGCCCCACATTGGCTTTATCCTTTGTTCTACGGTTTGGGGGCGCCTTTCCCTTGTTTTAGATTTGTAGACACAAAGTCTCACTTCTTCTGTTTAAACTTTTGCTCAATCTTGACAGCATATCGGTATGTCGTGCCGAGTGAGGAGATGTTCAGGAATTCTATTTATTCTTGGATGTACTTGTCCAGGAAATCACAGTATTTGAGTACCAAATGCTGCTCTGTATCCTTGATACTAAACTTTGTGTGAAGGGTATGGAAAATATTGGTAAACTCCGATACGTCTTGGTCCCTTCCCTGCCATAGCGTGGTCCACTTTATGTATTGATCCTCATAGCTTCTGATAGGGTAGTACTGCTCCTTGATGGCATCCCGGAATGAATTCCAAGTCAATGTGACTGAAAATAGTGAGCATGTACTTTCATCCTTCTGCTCGTAGTAGGTTTCCCACCAATCCTTGACGTGGGGGGTTGCTTTGAGAAGAGTGAAAATAATGTTTTCCCTACTGGAAAAATCATGAACAAAAAAATAACCCTCTAGCACATTTAACCATTTATCGATGGCATTTGCATCTATCTGACCCTTGAATATGCGGATTTCAAAATTAAATTGTACCTTAAATGGTATGGTGTTTCCAGAGTTGCTATTGGAAGTCGATGTGTCGCCCCTGGGTAGCCGCTGAAGGATTTGGGAAAAGTTGTCGATCATCGCGTTCCTTTGTCGCTTGAGGGCTTCTTTGAGCAAGATTTTGATAGGATCTCCCGCCCCTCATCTTTCTTTTCATCCAACATGGGAGGCCGTCGGGATTTGCGAGGTTGGTCTTGCAAAGGTTTGACCAGTTCAAGCCCTAATTACTTATATCCCGACCTCGTTGGGGACATGAAAAGAAAAACAGAGAAGAAAGGCGGCCCCAACCACAGGAGTAGTTTTTCTATCTTCCACTGGTGAATAAATTCTAGGAGAAGAATTAGAAATTGTGAGTGAGGAAGAGAAACAAGAAACTCATTTCGATTATCCATTGATAGAGGAACCAGAAGAATTAGAAGATCCTTAAATTAGTTTTGAAGAATCTATAATGGTTACGAAGGAGGAGGAGAGGTACACAATGTTAGTGGTGAACAAAATAGGATTGGAGGAGGTAGAGGTAGAGGAGGAGGTGGAGATAGAGGCAGAGGAGGAGGTAGAGGTAGGGGAGATCAAGACCCTTTTGGATTTCCTATCTTCGATGAAGATACAACCCTCACAATGAAGAATATTTCACCTTCTATTCTTCCTAATTTCCATGGAAAAAGAAGTAAAAACCCATAGACATTTCTCTTTGAATTTGAAGTATTATGCAGATCATATGATTATCTACATGATGCTTAGAAATTAAAATTGTTCCCTACTACCTTAAATGATTCAGCATTGAAATGGTTCATGAGTCTAGGAACGAATTCTGTAAGGACATGGGCACAAATGAAAGAAAAATTCCTAGAGAAATATAGGGACTACTGTATCCCTCACAACATTAGGGATTAAGTCTTCATAATGACACAACAAGAAGATGAGAATATTGAAGACTTAGTCGAGAGATTTGTTTATAATCTTAAAAGGGAAAAAATGGATAGTCTACAGGAGGAAAATTTGAAAGCCCTCCTACTCAAATCTACCAGAGATGAGTGGATTGATCTCCTTAACTTGACAGACAAATGAGATATTTCTCAATTACCATTTGCAGATATTTTTGATCTATGTGTACATATCTTAAGGGGTAAAGCATGAGTTGGAAAAAGTCCTATGCATCCTCTCTTGTCAAGAATCAATAAACCTATAGCTGGGACAGTCAGTAGGGAAGAATTAGGAAGTTTGCTTGATACTTTTAAGACATATATTTTAGGGAGTCTGAGTGAAAAAATATACACCCTTAAAATACAAAACAAGCAAAATTTTGAAAATGCTACATTATCCATCTTTTGTCCTAGGTGTAGAAAGAAGCATGTTGTAAGAGAATGTCCTTTAGACTTAAAAACCATATAAAATTGTGCCGTATGTGAAGATAGCCATGATACTAAAGAATGTCCTTCTCTACCAAGTCTTAAGGCTTTATTTAATGATGAAGGGATACCAGAACAAGTAGACCCTCTTTATTTTATTACTAAAAGACCATGGAAAAAATATCAAGAAAATCAACCACAAGGCTTTAAATCACAACAATTTTCTCAGTCTTCACAAAATAATGGCAATCCATCTTGGCAGCCTTGGGCTCAGCCACAATCACAATCTTGGAATCATTGATGGAAAAATCCTTATGGGGCTTATGCTCAATATCAACAATATTCACCATCTTATCGTAGTTTTCCACAACAATTCTCAATCTAGTCAATTCCTCAATCTAATCAAATCCCTCAAGCTAATCAATTACCTCAAGTTCAAATTCAAAATCAAAATCCACAGCTCTCCCTACCATTTGCACAAAAGCCCAATCAATTACCTGCTCAAACACTTCTGAATCCAAATAATAAAATGTCACAACCTGTTTACAATATGGAGGGGAAAATCCTCAAACCTATGTAATAACTCCATTAGATCTAAATAATGTTCAATTAAGATCTCATAGAGTATTACAAAGAAAATACCTTGTTATTATTCAGGAAGCAAGGACAAATCTTCAAAAAGATAAAAATCAATCTGAAGAAGGAGAAATCTCTCTTCCTTAGAAAGAAAATAATCAAATAGAAAATGTTCCTATAAATTCTGATAATACTCCTATTATAGAACAACCCTCGGTATCCATTAGACCACTTTTTTCCTGATTGGTTGAAAATTGATGAAGGAGTAGAAAAACAAATCAGATTGCCTGATTACAATATACTGGATGAATTAAGAAATGTTTGTATAAAAATTCATTTATTGCAAACTATAAAAGAAATACCATTTTTTGCAAAAACAATTAAGGAATTGAGTACTCAAAGATTAGGAAGGAGAAGAAAAGACATAAAAAGAATTCAATTAGCTGGGAAAATTACAGACATTATGATGGGGAAAGAAACAATACAAAAATATCTAGATCCAAGGAGCCCCATTGTGAAAATTCACATCAATGGAATTGAAATACCAAACACACTGATTGATCTAGGAGAAGCCATAAACATAATGAGTAAAAAAATCATGGATTCACTAAGGCTTCTTAATCTTCAATAGACACCAATATTGTTGCAATTAGCAGATAGTTTTGTAGTTAAATGTCATGGTGTGTTAGAAGATGTTTGTGTATCCTTAGATTCTTAGGAATATCCTGTCGACTTCATGGTTTTAACACCCAAGAATAATTTAGGAGGACATCCATTAATCCTAGGAAGACCTTGGTTAGCTATGACTAATGCTTTCATCGAGTGTAGATTAGGTGTCATGTTTATCTCAGATGGAAGTTCTACAAAGAAATTTACATTGTATCCACCTACAAAAACAACAATAGAAATAGAGAGTGAGGAATGGATAGATGATGATGATGATATACAACCCGTTTTCACTACTAAACAAGTAAGTGAGGAGGACCAAATTTTAAATCTAATGGAAAATAATGAACCCTCCTCACATTATGATCGTAGTCGAATAGAATATCTATCATCTAGACAAGTGTCTTTACTCTCTATGGAAAAATTTGGAAACTCTTCAATAGAAATTTTTCCAGGCAAAACTTTGAACGTTAACGAAAACCTAGAAGAATTACAGAAAAATCAACTAGTATAAATTTTACAAAAACACTCTTCTTCTTATGCATGGGAATAACTGATATGAGAGGAAATAATCCTAAAACTTGCATGCATCATATCTATATTGAGCAGAGTGCAAGATCAGTTAGACAGCCACAAAGAAGAATGAATCCAAATCTGAAAGAAATTTTTAAGGAGGAATTACAAAAACTGCTAAATGTAAACTTCATCTATCCAATATCAGACAATCGGTGGGTTTCAACCCTAGTAATCTTTCCTAAGAAAAATGGGAAATGGAGAAAATGTATCAGTTACAGGGAATTGAATAAAGAAAATTTAAAGGACCACTTTCCACTCCCTTTCATAAATCAAGTCTTAGACACATTAGCAGGGAAAAAGTATTTTTCGTTTTGGACGGTTTTAGTGGATACAAGCAAATTCAGGTAGAACCTGAGGATCAAGAAAAAAACACCTTTACCTGTCCATGGGGAACTTATTACCGAGTACTTCCTTTTGAATTATACAATGCTCTAGCAACATTCTAATTTAAAGAGTAGTTCTCGGAATTTTCTCTAATCTTTTTCCTGATTGTGTGGAAGTATATATGGATGATTTCATAGTTTATGGAAATTATTTTGAAGAAGCACTAGAAAATTTAGAAAAAATTCTAATAAGATGTAAAGAAACAAATCTTTCATTAAGTCATGAGAATTTTTTTATGATGTTCAACAAAGGAATTGTTTTAGGTCACCATATTTCAGGAGATGGAATTAAGGTAGACTCATTTAAAGTAGAGGTCATTTCTAAATTATCAGTGCCAAATTGTCAACGATATGTTAGGATTTTTCTTGGTTTTATTGGATACTATAGAAGATTCATAGGAAACTTCACAGAAATTGCATCTCCACTCTTCAAACTACTTACCAAAGATTGTGAATTCAGTTGAAATCCTGATTGTCAAAATGCCTTTGAAACTTTGAAAAAGAAAACATCTGAAACACCTATTTTAAAAGGACCTAATTGGAAATTTCCTTTCCATATATCAAATGATGCTTTAGACACAGCCTTAGGAGCTGTGTTAGGACAAAAATACCTTACGCCTTATGTAATCTATTATACCAGTAAAAATTTAACTCCAACAAAGCTAAATTTACTTTAACTCGGAAGGAGTTTTTAGTTGTAGTTCATGCCATTAATAAATTTAGACATTATATAATTGGATATCAAACTTTCGTTCACACAGACCATTCTTCAACTAGATATATAATGAATAAAGAAATCCCTAATGGTAGGATAACCAGATGGCTCTTACTATTGGAAGAATTCAACATCACCATTCTAGATCGACCTGGAAAACAAAATACAATTATTGACTTTTTATTTAGAATTCAGAATGATAATAATGATAAACCTATGGATGATAAATTTCCTAATGAACATATTTTTGCAGTATCTACTAAATCACCTTGGTATGTAGATATTGCTAATTATTTAGCTACAAGGAAATTACCGTTTCATTTGTCTCCTAGAGAAAAGAGGAGGATAATTCACAAGAACACATCTTACTCATGGATAAACAAAGAATTGTACAAAACAGGACCAAATCTCATCATTAAAAGATGTGTTCGAGAAGACAAGATACTAGAAAGACTTAAAGCATGCCACGATGAACCATGTGGACAACATTTCTCTGACAAAAGAACTGCTTATAAGATCCTTCTCTTAGGATATTATTGCCTTCCATTTTTAAGGATACCAAGGAATATGTTAAGAGATGTGACAGTTGTCAAAGGATGGGAAAACCTACTTTTTCAAATGAAAATCCATTACAACCTCGGATACTCATTGAAACTTTTTAGAAATGGACGCTAGATTTTGTTGGTCCAATCAATCCACCTTCAAAACAAAATAGGTATATTCTGGTATGTACTGATTATGTCACTAAATGGGTAGGAGCTAAAGCACTTTCTTTTTCTATTAAAAATTTTGTAGTTTCATTTCTTTTTGAGGAAATTTTCACTCGTTTTTGTGTCCCAAGAGAAATTGTAATAGATCAAGGAACACAATTTACATCCAGATTAGTGTAGAAGCTTGTGGAACAGTACAAAATAAAGCATCGGAAATATACTCCATACCATCCACAAGCCAATGGAAAAGTTGAGTCTACAAACAAGGTGATTGAAGTAATTCTCACTAATATTGTGCACTTACATAGGAAGGATTGGGTAGAAAAGCTTCCAGAATCTTTATGGGCTTATAGAACTACATGGAGAATCACTACAGGACATACTCCCTATGAACATGTTTATGGGAAACAAGTCTTTCTTCCAATAGATTTCCAGATCCACACTTATAAAAAAACAGTCCAATTGGATCCTGACTTATCAGAAGCACAAAGGCAAAGGATGGGACAACTCAATGAGTTTGATGAAACGAGACAAGATGTCTTCGAGAAGACCAGCCTAGTTCAGCAACAGAGATCCAGATGGCATGACAGATACATCAAAGAAAGAAAATTATATCCAGGAAATTGGGCATTACTTTTTGATTCAAAGTTCAAAAACTTCCAAGGAAAATTCCAAACTCACTAGCTTAGACCTTATGAAGTTGAAAATGTCTTTGACAATAGTGCAGTCAAAATCAGGACTATTGATTCCTCTTTTAGTGAATGGACATCGACTTAGACTTTATCAGAAGTTGTTGACAAAAGAAGAATTTGTCAAAATTTTCCAAGACAATTTAGAATTGAAGATGGTTGAGAAGAATTCTTCTTATTTTCCACCTTAGAAATTTTAGAAAACCAACAAGTTGTTGGCATGCTTATGCTAAAAATTTAAAGTGAAAACCAACTCTTGTTGGCACCTTAAATTTTCTCTTAATCATTTTTCTAAAAAAATCCCCTTTTCTAAGAATCCCTTTCTTGAAAAATTTTAGCTACAAAATTAGTGACTTTCAGCAGCTCTGATAAGGTTTCTGCAGCCAAACTGACAGGGACACCTGATGGCTCAAATTGAAGAAATGATTGACTCCTTTCAAAGTGAAAAGTACTTGCAAATGACATCAAACGACAAAAAAAGGTTAGCAAATAAATCTAAGGTATGTAACACTTTAATTTTACAATAGGGGTTAACATA
Source organism: Pinus taeda (assembly GCA_000404065.3). Lineage (NCBI taxonomy): Eukaryota > Viridiplantae > Streptophyta > Pinopsida > Pinales > Pinaceae > Pinus > Pinus taeda. The sequence goes on from APFE031228375.1 coordinate 11,358, forward strand.
TTGCATATATGAATTACATGGACATAACATTACCGAAAAACTGAAATCATTACAGTTCATGGATGATAGTCCCTTGTCAAATCCATTATAATCCGCCATAATTTTAACTCCTATTTCATGCTCATTTCAGATCCATCAATTTGATTGCCGAATCATTGAATTAAATGCATTCAAACGGCTAACTCATTCCCGTAAACCTTCATTATACTTTCCCATTCTCTCATTCTTCAATTTCATACAGTCTCTCCATTCTAAGTGAAAACCCTACTAAGACTATTTTTCATGTCACGTAAACCAGTTCTTGAGACGAAACATCTCTCACCATGGGCGTTATTGTTCGAACATAACTAAAAAGAAGGAAATTTTTGGAAGGATACCCCCAGACCATAGAATTGTTACAGAAAGTTCAATGGTTAGACTTCATAGAAAAGTTTGATTGTTTCCACAGGGAGGTGACAGAAACCTTTGCATGATCTTTTGATGGAACAGAAGTTGAAATAGGCGATATCAAGTTCGTAGTAACATAGTCTCTGATTGCAAAAGCCACCGAACTGCCCACAGACGGAGAAAAATGGTTCAAGAATAGAGGAATTGAAGGGGAAGACTAGAAAAGTTTCTTAAAAAAACCCAAACATGGATACTACTATCTTCAAAAAAGGTATTCCTAGCTCTGCCCTCAAAAGTAAATGGAGAAATTTTCTCCTTGTCCTTCATAAATTTGTTACTTGTGAAGGCTGATTTGGGTGTATGTGTTTCTATCACATTAGACTATTGATGAATTTCCTTGAATAACATCAAATGAATATTCCATAATTTCTGTTGTATAGCCTAAAGAAATTATCAGTAAATGTTCAGAAGAAAATCCAACTTATAGACAACACAATGTACCGTCATGGGTTAGTAAAAATTTTGATTGAGTTTCATCTTAAAATCATAGGTGATATTGGGAAGATTTTCTAGTAAGATATCACTTTGAAGAGAAAACCTCTGAACAACCAAGTGGTAGCAAAACCATAAGGGGAATAAAGAGAAAAATTGAGACAGTAATAGAACAAGAACCACATCATCAACAAGAATTGTCAGAGGATGATCTACCAATTGTATAAATTTTGCAGAAAATGAACAGAGAAAGTCTTAGGAGAAAGAAATTCAGCAAGGAAACAAAGGTTTTACCTCAAACAAAAATCCTTCCTCAGAAAGAAAATCAAAAGGTTAAAGTAAAGAAAATTAGAGGGTTTCCAACCATAGGTTTGAGAAGAAGCACCAGATTGAACACGGTGAAAGAAGCATCCTCAAAAGTTAACCATAGGTTTGAGAAGAAGCACCAGATTGAACACGGTGAAAGAAGCATCCTCAAAAGTTGCAGAACATATTGATCTTGAGTCAAAAGAGCAATCTGAAGATCTTGAGAACTCTCCAAGAGAATCACTGAGAATGTAACCAAGGGTATCACCACCTCCCTTCATTTCACCTCCAAGGAGTCTAGTACAAAGCCTAGGTATTGATCTCATTCAGCAAGAAATCTATGATTACATAGAAACATTAGAGAGAAAGGAAGTAGCAGCCAAAGGATCAATTCAGAGCCTAGAAGAAGGAAGAAACTAGTTTAATGAGCCAAAAGAACCTCCAACATCTAATGTCTTGAAACAATAAATCTTTGAGCTAGAGACATTAAACAAGCACCTTAAAACTGAAAATCAAACACTGAAAGCACAAAATGGAATTCAAATTTCCAAAAGTGATAACCTCATTCTTCACTTAAGTCTATGGTATAAAAAGAACAATAAATTGAAGAAATAAAACAAGGCCATGAAAAGAGAAATAATTAACCTGAAGTACAAGATCCTTATGAGGAAACCAAGGATGGCCGTAACTACCAAGAAGAAGAAGAAAGTGAAACCTGGATGTGTTCGCGAAGGTATCTAAAGACATACTGAAAAATGACAATTGTGTGTTGTATGAGGACATACAAAACCTCCAGTGTGGGGGAATGTAGAGTCTAAGAACTACTTTATCTTGACATCCTTTTTGTCCATATTTACCTCCTTTTTCCTGTCGCTATCATCTAAATAAATGCAATAAACATAAGGTTTTGATAAGGTAAAAATTCATATGTCCTCTTTTTTCATATTTTGTCAAAGTCTTATTGTTGTATTAAAGTTTACATGCAGCTACAGAATTTACCTGATTCTGTATCTAATCCACAGATCTGCAACTACTTCCATTGTTGACAGGGTTCGAGTGCACCAACTCAACAAATGAGTATATGGGTAGATAGGGAATGATCCTCTCGTGGATTTCTTCCTATTTACTCAAGCTAATTCATCATGAGATCTGCACTACAATACGATCAACCATGAAAGTCAAAAACATGAAAAATAAGCGATATGATTTAGTTTTGTATAAGGATTATAGTGAAGTCCTGTAGGCTTACATTTCTCATATTGTTAACAAAATACTCTATAAAAACAATGGCAACTTTGTATAACGGGTGTGCCACCGTATGTAATTTTAAGCATCTTGTAGAACTCTTTTTTGCTTAATGCAAAGATCTTGTTTCATACATTTTATATGTTGTTGATTTAAGGCAGTTGACTGCCTCGTGGAGGGCCCCTGCGCGCATATCGGGTATTTGATTCACTGCAATTAGATTTTCTTTTGTTTCATAGATTTAATTCATGGATGCCATGTTTTCATATTTTTAAGGTGTAGTTCAATGAAGTTCGCGACTAGGTTCACTTGATTGATCTCTATATCGTTACTTTTTTTTTCCTTAATATCTAGCATAAACTCAGTGAATTCATTTGCTTAATACCTAGCAGAACTCAGTAATTTCATTTCATTCATATCTTAGTTATTTCATAGCTCAGTAATCTTGTTTTTGTTTTTCTTTTGCATTGAAATAAAGTTACAATAGATAAGAGTGACAATCTTTCTTAACATTTGAATTCAAGCACATTTCATTTTCCAAGTTGATAAATTAGGATTTTATTTATATCATTTCATGCTTTCATAATTAGCTTTGTTTAGATGCAGCATAAAAATCCAAAAAAAATTGACAAGTTGAAAAGAAGATTAACTTAACATATTCATTTAAAAGAGTTAAAATCATTATCCAACCATTCTAAAAACTCAATTCAATCAGAACTAATTCTAGAGATAACATTTAGGATAATAAATTAACAATAAAATCTTAGAAATGACATCCTAGTATAGGTAATAACATCATATCAACACTAATTATAGAGTTTGACATTAACTTAGATAACTATAACATAATCAGCTTAACGACATAAAAGACTTCTAGCACATACAATGCACTCGCACTTCATCACTTTACCTATCTTGGTTGATAATTTATGCTTACAATTTAAGAACATTAAATTGACTAAACAGTCAGATCAAGCTTCTTCCTTGATTCTTTGGACACATGGCAATAAAAAAAGGCTCAAAAAATCCTGAAGTGCGACACATCTGGATTTATCCTTGAGAAAGCCTCCTCTGGTGTAATCATGACCAAAATCTGATGAGGACTCTGGTTCTACAAATAGGCTATTGTGTTGCATGCCTCTGCCCACAAGTGTAGCAATAGGCCTTGGTCATGCAACATCGCCCTCGCAACTCCCATAATGTTATGGTTCTTTCTCTCAGCCACCCCATTATGTTGTGAGTTGTGGGGTGCAGTCAACTCTCATCAAATGCCTTATTTTGCACATTTCTTTTTTGAATTCATTCAATACATACTTACTTGCAGTATTTCTCCTCATAGCCTTCACCTTATTATCGGTTTCTTTCTGAACCAATGCCTTGAATTCTATGAACTTGGAGAATTTCTCCTCCTTCTTCCACATGAAGAAGATCCAACACTTTTGTGAGAAGGCATCAATAAAAATGACAAAATATTTCTTTTTGGCAGTGGAGCCTTTCGAGAAAGGTCCATATACATTAGGGTGGATCCTTTCCAATACTGCATGTGCTTTTTTGTCTCTATCATGGAATGTGGAATTTTTGTACTTCCCTAAGGTACATCCTTTGCATACATCCTGCTGCTCAACTTCTCTTTTTGGGAGGCTAGTGGTTATTTGCTGCATAATATTTAGGGCACCATGATGCAAATGACCAAGTATTCTATACCAAAGTTCACCGATATTGCAGCTTTGCACCTTCTCCACCTTAGTGCTTAATGCAGCACAATATTCCACATCTAGCTTATACAGGTTCTTCACATGAACCGCAATCCGCTTCACCTGTCCCATGGCTATGTGTCCCAGGAATGCCTTTCCTTTGCTGAAGATCACATCATAACCACGGTCTTCCAAAACTGCAAGAAATATGATATTTTTCATTAGGACTGGAACGAATATGTCATCCATGAGCTTGAGAGGGGAGCCCGACTCCCTTTGAAAGTAGATTGTGCCAACCCTGGTCACATTGTACCTTTTATCATCTCCCAACTCAATGTGCATCTGAATATATTTCTCCTCTAGGTAACTAAAAAACACTTTACACCCTATCATGTGGAACAATGCACCTGAGTCTAAGTACCACACGCTCCCCATCATTGTGCTGGCCATGCATGCAATAAGGGTAAAGTCAAGCTCGAACTGTGAAGACAAATATTCACCTGCTTCTCCTCCTGAGGTCTTCTTTCTCACCTTTTTGTGTCAACACTTCATAACATAGTTCCTAAATTCAGGATAATGGAAGCCTTTAATTTTGGACAAATCTTTCTTATTTCCCCCTTAGATGGACTCTAGTTTAGATTGAAATTTCTTCCCCTTTCCCTTCTTTTCCTTTCCCACAAATGCAATTTTTCTTCATCCTCACCCTTGGATGAAGTCCCATCTCTGGTATTCCACCTTATTTCTCCTATACCAAATTAGACCATAAGTGCTCCAAATTCAGCAGTTTCTCCCTCTCGTTCACCGAATCTTGGTAGCTATTCCAACTCTTGGGAAGGCCTAGAAGGTTTAGGCTTACCAAGTCATGTTTTGCAACATTAACACCAACCCCACCAAGTCCATCACGAACTTTTGTGAACTTGCTCAGATACTCTGAAATAGTTTCATTCTTCTACATTTTGAAATTTCGATATTTATCCTTCAGCACTAGCTTCATGTGGTCGCTACTATTCTTGAATAACTTTATCAGTCACTGCTTTCCACATTGTGAACGAATTTTCTTTTCCATGGAGATTTGAGACAATGTGATCTCGTACTCCCTCCAAGATTATTCTCCTCACCTTGGCTACATATTTCTTCCACTGAGCAAGGTTATGAGCATCATATGCTTGTGGATTTGTAACATATATCTTGATGTATTCTAGAAATGCATTATCATCCAATATCACCTCCATGTGATCCTTCCATGCGTTGAAATTAGAGCAGCCTTCCAAGGCATACTCTAGCCTCATCTTGTTGAAGGTCATATTCTCAACTCTAAAGAGATCATGCTACACTGAACTTCAAAATCAAACCTCCTAAGAAACAACTTTGAAATTCCTACACTAATGTGAATCCTGCTCTGATACCATGTAGAAATTATGATGTAGATTTGCAACTGCTTATGAAATTTTAATCAAAATCACATGACACAAACCTACTCTACTACTCTAATGAATTCAATTCACAATTTAGAACATCAATCACAAACATGAAATGAGAAAAAACACACATGCAAACAATATTTTTTTCGGGGAGAGAAATCTACTAAAAACCCCAATACCTGCTTGCATTGATCTGATGAATAGAGATGTATTACAATTTCTTTGCTCAAATGAGCACAATCTTCAAGTGAATAACCTATCTCTCTGCTTCCTAAGAAGCTTTTACCTAGACTTAGTCAATTTCTTCCTCTGCTTGAGCCCTTATTTCCTTGCGCAATTCCTTTTGAACTTAGGCCCCTATTATTTAGGAAATCCCTCCAAAATGATTTTGTAATTCCCATGGTTGATCATCTGGCTGCATGCAACACCTGTACACTCAATACTAGTCCACAATTGATGTCACATTGTCTTGGAATATCCACCGCAACTGGGGAACTCGAATTCTCTACATGTACTAGATATTTTGGGTTGATTAGTCAATTAACTGGATGATCACTGAGCTTGACTGAAGTCCCAGTGCACAACTAACCTTCCACTAGTTCATCCATCAGTTAGAACTAGTTTAACTAAAAACAACTTGAAATAAATGACCTTGATTGCTATAAATTAGCAATCACACATGCTTAACTGAGCTATAACTCCTTTAACTTGAATTTAATAGGCTAACTTAGTGACAAGAACCATGTCATCTCAATTAATTGCATCGAAGTTGTCTGCTAATGTGGAAATTCGAATTTCCTCAAATTAATCAAGGAAAAATCAAATTGAGAATTTCTTGTTGCATTTTTCAATATTGAGGGAGTATAATTTAGAGTCTATGAAGATCTCCAAAATTGGCATGGAAATAGATCATGGATTGTGAAAAATTTGAGAAAATCCCCAAGATGGAAGCCCAAACATTCTTCTCACATCGTGGATCCAAGTATGATTAGCCTCTCTTTATATATGATAATATATGTGTGCCAATGATATTCATGTTTTGTTTGACTCCATTGAAGTACCTTTGGATGGAATATTTTTCATTATTCTAGCTACAACCAAACAACTTATAAGATGTATTTGTGAATCATTTATGTGGAAATTTCAAAGTATGGTGCTGAAAGTGTAAATTTCTATTTTGAACATATTATGATATTTTGTGTTATTGAAGTCCCCCTTTATGGAAAATCTCTCTAAATTTTCTCTAAACCCCTATGATTTTTCATAAAGGGATTTGTGCTACAAAGCCACAGGAAATCCATAAGCACCTATAACTCTAATTTTCTTTCCATAATAAAGTTACTAGCTTTTCCATAGAAAAAAATAACCATGGTAAAAAATAGTAAAAATGGTTAATAATAGTTAACTAAGTATAACCATGGTTTACCAAATTCAATCATAATTGACCAAATTCAATTATACTTTACCATAGTCAAACATAGACGACTATGGTCCATCATACTAAACCGTAGTCAACAAAGGCCAAAAAAAGACTATCATGGTTAACAGAAGTTAGTCATGATAAGCATCACAATATGAAATAACCATTAAGGAATGTCTCAATCTAACCTAACCCTTGAAAAACATTTGTGTTATGACATAACCATTGAGGAACGTAGAAAGTCAACAAAGGAGAATGTTGCAATGCTACGTAACAATTGAGGAACATCACAATGTGACATAACCATTGAGGAACAGAACGATTCCATATAAGTTGAGTATGATGAATATCACAATGCATCATGGCCATCGAGGAACATCAAGCACTTAATAAAAAACCTTAAGGAATGTTGTAAGGTGAGATACCCTTTGTTGAAAATCAAAATGTGTTGTAGCTGCAACCATGGCTAACCATGGTTAACTATATCCAACATCATCAACCATAGTCAACCAAATTCATTTGTAGTGAACCTTTGTTAGTTAAATACAACCACGATTGACATAAGTCATCCGTTATAAAAATTACAATATGAAATAATCATTGAGAAATATCACAATCTAACCTAATCTTGGAGGAACATCACATTATGATGTATACCATTCTTGAACATAAAAATTCAACATAAGTCAATAGAGATGAATGTTACAAAGCTACCTCATCATTGAGGAACATCATCATCCATCATAGCCTTTCATGAATGTTGAAATGCAATATAACCTTATAAAAACATTATGAGTCAACATAAACGTACTAATATGAACCTTGCAATGTGACATAATCATTAAGGTAGATCACAAATATGAAAAAAATCTTAATGAATGTTGTAGTGCAACATAGCCATTAAGGAACATAAAAATTTTATATAGTCAAACGAAAATAAATATGCCTCATGACCACTAAGGAACAACCAAAATTTTTCAAGGTGACATAATTGTTAATTAACATCACATATATGACGTGATCATTGATGAATTTCGCAATTCAACATAAGTCAACCATGGTAAACATCGTAATGTGACATTACCATAGTAAACCATGGTTAAACATAATAAACTTGGCCAGGCATAGTCAACCATGGTCAACCAAAGTGAATCATAATCAACTTAAGTAAACCATATTCAACCATAATTAAACATGGCCAAACAAAATTAACTAAAGTCAACCAAATTGAACCATGTCCAACCAAAGTCAACAATGGGTTTCCAAATTCAACCATGGAAAACCAAAGCCAACCATACTTAAACACGGTCAACCATAGTAAACCATGGTCAACTAAATTTAACTATGGGAAATCATGATTAGTTGCACTCAACTATAAATAACTTTGTTCAATCATAGTAAAACTAGCAATTGTCCCAAAAGGTACAAAGAGAGGCCGATAGGATTATTAAATTGGAATTGTTGAATTTTTCTAAAAGAGATGTTGGTTCAAGCCTAATGGATGAGCAATTTGAGCTCGTTGAAGGCTTTCTAATTGTTTTTTATTATGGTAAAATTATATTGATAATTCATTGGTTTTACTTTCAAAAGCTTGAAGGAATTTGAAGAGCAGGTATAGAATTGTTTTGTGGGATTTGATCCCAAAATCATTGATTTGTAAATACATACTCAATGAAATGTTAATGGGTTGAAACCCTTCACAAATGTTTGATATAAGCAAATAAGACGAAAAGGTTGAAAGGCTTAGTCCATCTATTTATTTGTGTTGGATGTTTAGTCAAAACAATTTCAATCTCCTGTGACATACAAGCTACAAGAATTAGCAGACAATTTAGAAGGAAATGCAACAAATTTAGTTAAAGTTAAGTTGAGATTAAAACCTGCTCACAAACAGCATTGTAGAAATCTTCAAGAGATGTTCCACTCTGAATCATCTTGTTGAATATGTCATCACATGGCTTTGACAACTGAACAAAAACCGAAGGACTAAAACTATGAAACATAAGATACCTATGCATCAAGAATAAAATGAGGTGTTGAGGCTGATGGGTTGTTCCTCGACATTGCATGGGATGGAATTGGAGAGCTCGGTGGAGACTCCATATCTAGCTTGAAAATCCTTCCTTTCCTATCCAACATGAGGGATAGCTCATATAATCAATGAATAAGATTTGATTAAGTTTTTTATCCTATCCATAAAATCTTCCCTAACAGCAGCTTGACATGCTAGTATAGGTCTACTATATGAAGATAATGATTCTGACAACCCCTAGAGCTACGAGTGTTAGGAACCCAAAGGGAAATACCTACCATAATCTTTGAGTCCAAGGTGACCTATATTTTTGTCAAATTTCATCCTCTAACAATCAAATTGCCTCCTAAATCTTGGTAGGAGTGTGCTCATGAAGGTTGTGAGAGGAAGCCTCAACATGAAATCTAGATTTGGAACCACATGAAGTGTTGCAACCTCATCCTTTGTGTTGGTAGCAAGATCATTGGTGTGTTGTGGATGTTGGAGGCAATAAGACTTCGTTAAAACCTAATTGGAACTAAGTGGGAAGTTGTAAAAGCTTATGTTGAAGGAATTTAATCATAAGGTCAGGCTAGGCAGGCTGCACCGATAATGAACTCGGGGAAAGTCCTCTTTGTCATAAAAAGACTACAAGGATGAAGGGAAAGTGAGAGGGTCTAGAGATGGTCCCCATACATGAGCGCCTATGCAATAGTCAAAAATCATGAAAGACAAAGGCAACATTAAGAGAAGGCATCAAAGGAGCAGAAGGATAATAAATATATTACCTAAGAGGAGGAGTAGGGTTGGGCATGCAAACCTTACTCGAGAGTCAAACAATATGACAGAGGAGCCTCTACCACCCTCCTTAAGAGGTGAGGTCTAATAAATGAACCTCAGCAATGTAATATGTAAGGAGAATGGGTGGCAAGAGGGTTTGCCATATCATATCCTTCCCTAATTGGTATGGCAATAACATCACATTAGGGCAACAATAATAATAACTTAAAATAAAATTACAATTTATTTAATTGTTATAAAAAAAATTAATCTTTACCATATGAAAAGTAAAATGCTTATTTAAATTTATGAACAATTTATTTTATAGTTACAAAAATAATTTAATAATAAAAGATTAATAATCATTTATATTATTCCATTCATCTATTATATTTTTAGAGCGCAACACACATTGAATAAGAGATTTTCACCACTCTATAGATTCATATAACAATATGTGAGTACACCTTTCACTCGAGAGCCATATACACCATGTTTTCCAACTTTGGCCACCATTCATCTCTTATATTTTTAGAGCGCAACACACCTTAAATGAGAGATTTTCACCCCTCTATAGATTGATATAACAATATGTGAGTACAACTTTCACTGGAAAGCAATATACACCACGCTTTCCAACTTTGGCCAAAAAATACCATAACTATGTCGTTAGGATAAAGTATGATAAACTATAGATGTGACGATGACAAAGAGCAAGCACAAATAGACTTAAAAGATTTTGAAGTAATTCATCGTTATTTTTATCGACCGATATACACCATGGTTTCCGACTTTGGCCAAACAATACTATAACTATGTTGTTAGGATAAAATTGCTATGGCAAA
>APFE031228381.1:0-15531 GCA_000404065.3 Pinus taeda
ACTTGGCTTATAAAATGGTGAAATCAAACCCATGTCCTCGTGTGAATACAAGATCAAAATCTGAAAATATACTCCAATGACCTTTACCATTTGGAATCATTTTGACGTAGGAAGTTTTACCTCACGTAGAATATGGTCACATTGGAGACATTTCGATAGATACCTTGATGGCATGAGCTTCCTTTTTCTTCACAATTCTCTGAAGCGCAAACTGTACCATGATTCAACACTCATATCTCCCATGAGTCGATTGTCATTGCTACATAACTTTCTGCCCCCAAAAAAGAAACCTCCATTGCCCAGTTCATCTCCATGCGACAGCTTTCTCAAGATTTTCTATCACCACTGTGTCGTAAGTAACATCTCACGTAGCTCACTTCGAAAGGCTCTCGTTTCATTTGCTACCACCACTCAGATCTATAAAAGCCAGCAAATGTCATAAGTAACATCTCATGTAGCTTACTTGGAAAGGCTCTCGTTTCATTTGTTGCCAAATCCAGCAAATTTAATCTCGGTCAAACATAGAGCAAAGAGATCTCCATAAAATATTAAATTTACTGACACAAAAATAATTTACCCACGTCACATAATCTCCTACCTTATTTATTTATAAAATTCTCACATTTTTCTTGCTTATCTATGAAGGATTCTGATACCATGTTAGAAATTTAAAAAGAGCCAGAGAGATTGCACACACAACACAAATCACACTTTTTTATTGATCTCACAGAAACCACATATATAAGAATACATGATACTTCTAGATCTGAGAATAGTGGATCTAGATTACTAAAAATAGTTGATACAACTAATAACCTAGGAGCTCACACAATTACACGTCATGACAACATGGAAGCCATGGAAGCATTATTTCCAATATTAATCAATTTAATTTAAAGGAAAAAAATACGTAACTATTTTGGAGATAAATCTCAACCTGTGATTTTTGTATACTACAAAAAATATTATAAAATATTTCATGGAGGTGAAATCAACACCATTCACCAAATAATTATTTGATAACTAAATTAAAACTAGCATTTGCATTAAATGTGGCAAAAGAAACTCAGCAAGACATAAAGTGAGGAACAATGGTAACATGGGAATGGGAAAATCAATGCACCTTTAGTAAGCTCCCTTGGTTATTTGGTCCATTCTACCATGTCTTGAACTACCTTTCCCTCTGTACCTCCTTATGAAACCAAAGGAGGAGGATGGATGCAAGAACTATCTTCATGTTAAGTTATTTGGTTTCAATTATGTGTTGTAGTGAAGTAACTATATATCTATAGTAATGCTTTAAAAGAAGCATACTAAGGAATCCAAAGAAATCCAACTTATCTTCCTAAGTATCTTACCCTCTAGACCTCTTTATCTAAACCAGAGGAGGAGGATGATAGATGGAACTTATCTAAACCAGAGGAGGACGATGATAGATGGAACTCTAAATTGTATTGAAATAACTATATATCTATGGTAGTGCCTTGGAACAAGTGTTCTAAACGGGCCACAACATAGTCTACCATTGTATTCAAAAGTATATTAAAGACAATGGTGGGACTACCAAATCTCTTCACAAGTGCGTGGAATCAGCTCTTAAAGAGTTAGAGAGCATTGCCTAAGTGTTTGATAAAAAGTTTGAATGTGAATGTGAAGTGATTAACAAAATATTTACATGCCAAGTATTAATGCTTTCTTATCAAGTGGTTATTGGGATGAAATTAAATAGAGAATGTTATTATCACATTGATAGTGTTCAAATCATTATCATGTTAATATGGAAAATTTCAATTTTGTGGGTTTGGTATTTTTTCTTATGTTGTATATATTAAACATAAATTGGCACTTAAGTAGGGGATCTCAATGGTCGAGTATCAGCTTATTTTTGAAGGTAAACAACTTGATGATAATTATGTATTGTTTGATTATGAAATTGTAAAATATTCAACCCTCAATTTGGTCCTTCGCTTACTTAGGGATGCCATGGGTAATTGTGGATCATCCTCAAACCCTCTTTCCTTTAAGGATGTGGTTCAACGTTATCAATCTAATTCAATCACTTCAAACCCTTTATGCCTAATGATTCTATTATGGAGAGATTCAAAGAGGTTCTCAAGCTAGAGGTTACACATTTGCTTTCGTTTTACCAACCCTCTTTGCTAATCTATAGATTCAATGGTTTATAGCCTTCTACTTAATATTATCAACGAAATTTCAACATAGACACAACATTTTGAGAGTGATCTCTACTCCAATGTTTGTTTATACTTACTTTGAAAACCATATTGATTTTCAAAGTGCCTTAGAGGAGGGTCCCTAATTTTGGTATTAAGTAGGTATTTTTGTTACTCATTGGTTTTCACTTTCAATATATCCTTCTATTTTTCCCATAACAAAATACCAGTTGGGTTGAACTCCCAAATCCACCCCTTCATATTTGGAACTTATTAGTGGTTAAAGATATTGGAAACACTTTGGGTAGTTACACCAAATCCTATTTAAAGAGGATTAAGTTAGGTCTTTTCACATATGCTATGATATGTGTCGTGATTGATATTGATTAGTTGGGATCTACTGAACAAGATGTCCATACAAAGGGGAAATTTTAGATGGGTTCAAGTTCTTGGTTACAAGAAGACCACTTTTTGGTGTTAGCTCTACTAACACCCCCAAAGAGGAAAAAAAGTCATTGGTCCTAACCAAAAAGCTGGAAAATATCTGAGTAGTTGCATCTAGAGGATGAAGTAGATAAGAACGATATGAATCAGCAATTCCATTTTCCAAAGAAGTAGAGCATTAATTGTCGGGAAGTGTCCATTGAAGATATAGGAAAAGACATGAATATCAAACTTTCCTCCACAATGATGAAGCTATAATAAAACTAATGTATAACTAATGTTTATCTGCTTGTTTTTTTTTTTTTTTTGAATGTTGAATTCATTTTTACTAAACATAGTATCACTTATATATATATATATATCCTTTAGACTTGCTAAATAAAAAATGTAAAATGTAAAGAAATTCAATGACAAGTTTCCTTTTGAGATCAACCCAAACTCTTATTTTTTTTTTGTTGAATGTTGAATTCATTTTTACTAAAGATTGTATCACTTACATATATATATATATATACAAAAATCCAGTGACAAGTTTCCTTTTGAGATCAACCTAAAGAATGGTGGACTTGTTTGACTTGTTGGAAGGAAATAATAATGTGGCGGACATTTAAATGGTGCACTATGCAGTTCAAATGGACAAAATTAGCAGGAAACAAATGATACAAAAAGAAATTGGACTTTCTGCTAAGTCAAAAATGTAAAATGTACAGAAATCCAGTGACAAGTTTCCTTTTGAGATCAACCTAAAGAATAGTGGACTTGTTTGACTTGTTGGAAGGAAATAATAATGTGGCACACATTTAAATGGTGCACTATGCAGTTCAAATGGACGAAATTAGTAGGATACAAATGATACAAAAAGAAATTGGACTTTGTCAAAAGTAGAATATAATCTAACAGGAAAAGTCATTTAGATAATGAAAGTGATTCACATAATAGCACCCATAGCAAGCCAAGAGCGACTCAGATCTGATAAACGATTGTTTACGCATTAATCCCATTTTTAGGAAGTCTATATTCATATCAAGAAGGTTTGACATTTGATGAGGATGACATAGAAACCCAAGAATAGGCTATATACCTGGTTAGGTTGTTGTTAAAAGGAATATAAATTGAATTTCATGAATGGAAGGTATTGTCATAATCAAATAACATTTGACTTATCAAAGCTAATTTGATTAAATACAAAGATCATGATGCACCTAACCGCCTTCAACCGTGTCATAATCATTCTGAACAAGGAAGTATTTGAGGTATAGTGCAATCTAAAACTTCAGGAATATTTTCCCTCCAATATGTTTCTTTTATGTTGGTTTTTGAACTTGGGACTTTGTGGAGATGTTAAGCTTTGTGTATACACTTTTATGTCTTCAACTATGTCATTAATCATTTTTACAGGCTTCTATATATAAAATTATCTAAAACGAGTGCTATATTTTTACATATTTATTTGAAAATATGCCTAGCAGTTGTGTTGATCAATATTTGCAAACTCCCTCAACTTCCAAAGACTTGAGATTGTCAGCATAGGAGATTCCAAACAAATCTTTGGAAACATAGATGGAACAAGTCTCCTTCCCAAGGCATGCCTACAGAAAAAAGAAAAAAGAAAAAAATAAATAAATAAATAATGTTAGCAGACCTTCCGTTATCTCCCTCAATCAAAATAGTGTATTAAAGAATTGCATACATTTTATACAATGGAATTTGAATTCACTGCATGGTAAGGGCCCTTGATGAAATTTTTGCAGGACCCAATTGGATTTATGAAGCTTGCAAAGCTTATGGATGATATTTGTTGCCCTCAAGAACATTAGAGATGAAGCTCTGGAAATGTCAATGAGCTAACAATAGGGTGAGCTCAAGACACATGGGCGTAGACAGTGTCAACGTATCTTGTCCAGGATGAAATTCCAAAAGGATCACCGCCTACTTCCTCGAGTAGAACTAATACATTCTTTGTTGGGTGCAGCCATGAGTGAGGAACATGGTACCTAATTGAGGTAGTTTTTCTGTTTAGTATCAATATGATTGTTTTTTCTGGAACAGGTAAAAATTTGCTCAAACAATCAAAGGAGAATGAGAACCTTTCTTAGGCTAGCACAGATAAGGCAGTGTAAGGAGAATTTTCCCTTAAGTAAACCCTCTTGCATGCAACATTGTTACAGAAAAATCCTGGCCAATGACTAATAAGGCTGCTCCACTGACAAACATCCCCTAGTTTATGTTTGCCAGGCCCAAGGTTCCCCCTCAAGTAATTGTTGACCTATCTTGTTAATTTTACAAAGTTGTACACACCAAAAGCAGTTTTACCTCATACTCTAGGACGTATAGTACTACGAAATATACAAAGAAACTTTATCTAGGAATGAATATTTCTAATGATTTTTCTAATTAATGGTTACCATTTTTTAGTGAGTTTTCCACAGTTCGTGTCACATTTATATGAGTACTTAGATGGGAGCCTTCAATGAAACAAAATAGCACCCAATATGATTTCCATTTAACCATGCTTGCCCTTTTCTCATGGTACTTACGTCCAAAGCCACTGAATTGGTGCCTTCAAGTGCATTAAACTCAGTCTACATGATCCCATCAAGAAAAATATCAGCAAATCTCTGGCCATCACTATAACTAGGACAAATCAATCTATGCTAGTATGAACATAGTGTTTGGAATGACCTTGTCATGCAAATAGCCCAAGTCCAAACTTTAACTGATGTAAAGCCTTTGTATGTGACCAAAGGTGTTTGATATCCCCTATCTATTCTACAAATTCCAAATAGAAGAAGAGTTTCATATCTATAGATGAATCAAAGACAATGATTACCTTGTACCAGATGAGAGTAGTTTGTTTAGGAAGGTTTACTCCTGAAATCCATGAGAGTTGTTGTAAGTATTCACCCTTTAGACTTATCTGTGATTAAAAGGAAAACTGATAGCCTTCAATGTTAGAAGGGAATTTTGATCAAGTATGCACACATGGAAAAAATTGATCAGAATATCGACCAAAGAGAAATCATTCCTAGCTATACTAACTTGTTGGGATTATTACTTGTGAAAATCAGGTTAGAAAAAGGTAGGAAACAAATGGATAGCATGACCTAGTTTGGCAGTAAGACCTGGTAATACCACATTTGGGAGCTCAAATCCATTGGACCATTTCTAAGACCCATCAATTTCACAAGACCATTTATTCCCATCGGCCATGTATCAAAGAAAGCTCTTATGTTCTATTCACCAAAAAAATCAATTCCCGTTAGTTCATACTGAAAGTAGTTGATTGAGATAGCCTCAACAATAGATAAATTTTTAAGTCCCTGCTCATTTAAAAGCAATAAACTTTGCTTTCAATATTGATATCCTCTAACCGTTCAGGTATGGAATTGAACCTGCAATCCAATTGTCATGCTTAGTAGGGAAATATGATTCTCTCCAGCCTGCAGTGCAATTGGCTTCTCAAATGTAAACCCCCATTTCGAATAATCTCCAGTTTAAGATGCTATAAAATATCATCTTTGTGTTGATAACCTTTTTCTAAATTTAAACAACCCATCCATCAATCCAAGCCTATATCGAATTATTCAGTTTCACATATAACAGAAATTTAAGAAATTAACTTTCGTGGTGTGCCAAATCAACCAACGAAGGGAAATTTCTCCAGAAATTACATAGAAAAGTTAAACATTTTACTCACCTACTAAATTTCCATTGAAAAACACATGAAGTGTATGTCCTCGACTATACACATGCAAGATTGTTTGCCTTCCACCCATTAAAAAAGGTTCATCTTCATGGATATAAATATTGTATTGATAAAATACATAATAAAAACCCTAACAAATTTGTGAAGTAATAGTCCTAACATATCTTCATAGTACTTATATTTGAGTACTTATTAATATGGAATGGAATTTCTTTATAAAGATATATCTTGATAACAACCACAAACTAGAGAAAGCAAGAAGACATGAAATTGATATTACTGGGAATTTTTTCTGAGAAAGGATCCTATAACAATAATTCGTGAACTTCCATAAAAACCAACTTCCTAATTGGAAAAATATTTGGGGCAAGGTGTCATAATCTCCCCTTGTCTCAAATGCAAAGTTAATTATGAGTTCATAATACCTTATTGTATACCATAGATAATAACTTTTATCTAAAATTGTGTTGAGCTTCTCTAACAAGATGTGGGTAGAGAATTTGTTTTCTCCCCATATTCCAACATCTTCTTTATGCCATGACCAATTTACAGATATTTTTCCTCTATCTTCACTTGATGTTCCAATGGGATGAAGGGACTCCATGCTAACCTACTCCATTCCCATTGAGGAAGTATGGATACTAATTTGTAACATTCGATACACATTTGATTAGAGGTCTTATATAATCCCACAGTTTTCATCATCACCTCAGCTAATCTAGTGACAATGAGTAGAAAATATCACTAACCCTTGCAGTGTTATAGACCACATTTTTGTAATCGGGCAAGACACTAACAGACCAAAAAAGTAGATTATAAGATACCCTATTGAATCACACGATTGCATCCTGATTACTGTGGACGTAGTTTAGGAAGGCAACACAGATACCAAAACTCTTGGTAGAATATATCGTTTCCTGCATATTCAGGGTAAGTTTGATGCCTAAAAGTGTCATTATTTTCCAACTCAACAACTTTTAGAACAACACTCCCTTGCAAGGGTTAAACAATTATATACAATGGAATTATATGTAATTTATTCAATTGAATGAAAAACCTTAAAGCCTTTGCCCAGTGAAATGATATTCATGTCTCCATAGATTAGAGCAGGTTCACATAGTTTTATCACTTTGTGCAACTCTTTCAGATGCCCCCACATCAGTTGCCTTATATTCCCTCTATGGATCACAGAGGATTACGATTACACAGAGATAGAGAATGATTTTTCATCGAATTTTTTTTAACTAAGCAGGGCATATTTACAGAGAAATCTAGTTAGGTCTATTTACATGAAAAATGCAGTCGCCTCACTACTTACAATTTTACCAGAATCCCATAAACGTAAACATAGAATACATATTGTTTCAAATAAACGGAAAAAAAATCCAAAGACAAACTCACAATGGTTCCTAACTTTACAATTTATGATTGTAGAAGGATAATTGAACTAGACTCATTTTCAGTTCTATACAACCCAGGTGCACCCTTTAGAAAAACCTCCCCCACACTCTTTCAATGCCGAATAAAATTGGGCAAAGGCAACTCTGGCATACCATATTCATCAATCGGGGCATCGTATTCATAACTAGTGGTAATGAATGGACCACCGCTTGTCCACCCAAAGTTTGTGCCTCCATGGTACTGCAACATACAAAGAAATTAATAACACAATTATAAATGTGTATTGTCATAAGCAGACGATGAAAGAAGATCAAAATCCACCATGTAATAGTTCTGGAATGTTCCTCCTCTCTGAAAAAATCGGACCACTGCAAAAGTGACATCCTCAGCTGGTCTGTGAGGGGTCCTCCCTCTGAAGGTTTGAAACCTGTTGTCTAAACAACATCTAGGGAACAATCCCTATTCTCAGAGGCGTATAGTCAAAAATTAAGGGGCTTAAGTGCCATTGTAAGAACAAAAACTGTAAGCGCATCGATAAAGCAAGGAACTGTAATTTAACCACACAAAAGTACACAAAATTATTCTAAGAAAATTCACATTACTGAGTGAAAAATATCTAATTAACGGGAGAACCATAATAGCAAAATTAAGAATTAACGATTTAAAAGAGTTCACAGCCAGCACTAACACAGTTTCATATAAAAGACAAAAACATTTGGGGAAAGATTGAAATAAGTTTCCTCGACATAGTTCAAGATTTAAGAAACAAGATTAAAATTTCTATAGAATGAAAGTATACGGTTGTTTAGTAACCCAGAATACTAGAAATCAAACTTATCATCTTTCCATAAAATGGAGTGTCTCTCTACATACACCGATTATTTCTAAGAAGGCATATAACCCTTCAGAGGTTTACAAAAATACAAACAGAAACCTTGATTTAAAAACCCTCATCAGTCTGTCTCAAGAATAACCACACATGGGAGTCTGCATGGAGATAAGTGGAGTGCTTGGGTAGTGGTGATCGATTCGTGCCCGTTTTGGTGGATGGGTACCGATAAGATAGTTCCACCTACAAAGAGGAGTAGCAAATTAGTATCAAACAATAAAAACAAAGATCTTGAATGTATAACAAAGGAATTACAACAATGCTTAAGCCACATCTTACCTGTACAAATCGTCGTGGGCAAAAGATGAGTCGGGTGAAGGCACAAGAGCTTGCCGCCAAGTGAACACCCAAATTTCTCCCTGCTTTTCAACAAAGGCCATGATCTTACGTCAGAGATAACTACTGTATTGAACTGTGGATGAAGAACAAAGGAAAAAAGGAGCTCACCGATTGTTGTGAGTTCTATGAGTGCCATTGTATTTCTCTCCGAATTTTCAAACCATAGAAGTAAACTGGAGTGATATGAGGAAAAACCACGAAGAGACCACAAAACCTTGAAGAAGTTGTAGAGAAACATTTTGCAGTGGCAGAGGATGAGAATGAGGGTTTGGGTAATGAGCTAGGGGGAGGCAGCACCTGGAAGTAGTGCCGAGCAAGAAATAGTGTGAGCAAGGGCGGTCGACCTGGGGCATAGTTCCGAGCAAGTAGTGTGAGCAAGGGCGATTGACCTGCTACATAGCGAGGTCACGAGACTTATAATTGTAACTAATTTATTACCGGTAGAATCAATCATATGGTTGAAACTATTTTAATTGTCTAACACTTAAATCAAAGGCCCATGAATGTACATGTACCTTTAGAGGGGAGTTGATTTCAAAGGGGAAATTCCTTACGGTGTAATCATGAAAAGTTTAGTCCAAAATAAAAATACCTGATGGCATAAAATATTTTACAAATTTGTTTTTTTTAATATAAAGAAGAACTTGTTGCAAAAACTTATAATTATTATTTCCATCAAAAATCACATACCATTATAGCTAGTAAAAGTCACCTTGGCTTAACCCACACATCATATTGGCGAGGATAACAAACATTTGAAGCAAAGTGTGTGACGTTATCATCATAAGCTCTAAAACCTCAAGCTACCTGTCACATACCTTCCAATATCAATATTATATTAAAAACAAATTTTGATTAATTTTTTTCATGCAAATGTTTTATATTTTTTTATATATAAATAATTGTAAAATGTGTAATTACATCATAGTTTCTAGTTTGATTATTGATTTTCAAGAAACTTCACTAACCACTCTATCTTTGTATACAATGGATTAGAATTAAAGTTAAAATCAATAATGTACTTTAAACGTTTTATAACGTTTTATATTTTTATTTCTTTCTATTCATTTTATATGACATACAAAATTTCATAGTTATATTGTATTTTTATTTATAATTGGGATTATGTAAATTAAAAATATATTTTTTAATTTTAAAAAGATTTTTAAAATTATTGAATGGTTTATTTATTAATATGTAAATCAATTTCCTACATATAGGTGATTATTTTAATTTATTTTTTCATTCTTGAAAAAAATTACAAAGAATTTTTCACAAAAGTTGTCCATTAAAAAACAACATTGTATGAATGTCAAAACTTACTTTAAATTGATCTTGAATAACTTGCTTTACAGACACAACCTACTATAAATACTAAAATACAAAATTATTGCTTGACTTACTTAATAGTCTGTATGGCATGTTCATATGACTGTATGAAATTGTTCTATATGATTGTACAAAATTATACGATGTCTATATGAAGCATGCATTATAAAAAAATGCATTGTTGCTTGGTTTTTTCTCTCTCTCTCTCTCTCTTTATCTCTCAACTTGCTCAATTGCTCAATTTTGTGTTAAAACCACTATCTTGACTTATCTTTATACTTTCAGCCAAGAACAAAACCTTGATCTATTTTTCAGTTTACTCTTCCATGTCATGCATGCATGAGATATAGCTTTATAGACTTAATAGTTAAAGATAAGATTCATTTCTTTTAATAAAACCAATTCCCAAATAAAATTACTATTTTAAATTTACTTTTTTGAAAATATTTGAAATGACATTTTATATGTTCACACTAAACCTATGTAGAGATTCTTATTCAAGCAATAATTCTAAATGCTTCTTCTTAGTGATGAACGAATTATATACTAATCCAAGTATACCTTTGAATTCATCAAACTTCCCTCTTTCCAAGTGCTTGGTAAGAATATTAACTACTAATTAATATGTGGGAATATACTAGAGCGTCTATGCTCCCTTCTAAACCCTCTCTCATATTATGTTACAACCTTTGAAACATCTTAGAAGAAAACCTATTTACCCCGTAAATCAATTTTTTTCTACAACCTTTAAACTCCATGAATGACACCAAATCTCTTCCTCGACTTCTTTTTTGCACCTCAAATCTCTACACTAAACTCCATGAATGACTCATTTTCTCCAAAGGAACCCATCACTACAACTTCTTCAAGCTTCAACCTTTAAACTCCATGCATGACTCTCTTTTTTCGAAAGGAGCCCATCTCTACACTAGAGCTTGAAATCTAAGTAGCACTCAAGTTTAAGATAGCAACTAAAACATATATAAAAAAATGTAAATTATTACGTCGTAAGGCGTTCCCTTTGGGAAGAACTCCCCTCCCATTCCACATGTGCCTTCACGTATAATTGATTTGAATGTTAGATGATAGAAATAGTTTGGGCCATTTGATAGATTGGACAGTTATTAGTCAGTTATGAAATCCTCCCCTGTAGAGCCCGGTCACAAACAGCTCTAAAAATGAGCAACGAGGTAATTAAATGCAAGGTTCTCCAGTAATTGCTTAGTCTGTGGAATTTCCAGGGGACAAGCTGCCAGAGTCTTGACTCTGTTCTTCAAGGTAAACCTAGATGTTTCTTTCTTCTCCGATGGGTACCAACGGTTTACATTGAAAATTTTATAAGTTTTATTAACAGTTTATGGTTTATGTACAGAGTTCCGATGGGGTTGATTCACTACCCGTACCATGGTATAGTGCATGATCTTTTCCACATAAGTTATTCTTATAATGGTGACTCTATTTGTAGGGTTTCTTGTTGGAGTTATCCTATCTAGGTAACTAGCTTCAATGACTTCTAATGAATGTGTCTCCTTAAAGTGGTCAGGCTATGCTACAACATTGATATGTTTGGTTATTCCTGCAGGTAAAGCAGTCTGACATTATCTTTTGCTCACGGCTCCCTTCCTAGTTTTCATTAATAACAACTCCATCATGAATTTGCACTTGCAGTATTACATTTCTATTTAGTTTTTTCATTAGTATATTTAAAAAAAAATGTGAACCTGTCTCTTTGAATAGCCACTGAAAATAATTTCTACTAGGTAGATTTCTGCTGATTTTTTTTATAGAATTTATTCAAATAACTTCATCGAATGTTCAAGATTTAGAGCTTTGGAATATGGTTGGAAATAATCCCAACTGTTTCATTAAATGAATTTGATCGTAATTTTTGGAGTAGAAAAGAAAACTGGTAGAAGATGTCGAGAATAATTCTATCTATTTCATTAAATGATTTTGATCGCGTCATTTCTGGAGTACGAAAAAAATACAACATTGAAGCAACACTAATGGGTTAAAATTGCAATATACAATCGTTTTTTATCCATAACATCAAATTTCTATATTTGTAATGTTGTAAGTTGTTGGATGTTTTGGATCTCCGAGTAACCATATTTGCATTTGAAAAAATTGTTGAGTAGAATATATTCAAAATTTAATGTCGAATGATACAAACGCCATTATATTACCTGCAAATTATGTTTTCTTGTTCAAATAACTTAAATTGATGCGATTCAAATGATAAATGTCACAGATTTGCCTTTTGGGAGAAAGATGCTTCAGTATATATACATTTTGAGTTCCTAGAATATGGTCAAATCATGTAAATAAACAAGTTTTAATGGTATTTTCAGTGTCTTGAAAGTCAAATTTTACTCTGGCGCTATTTCCATGCACATGCCTTCATGGGATATACACGATTCTATATAACATGTGTTTGCAAGGCGTGCTGACTAAAGACAAACTTGACCAGATATCGCGGCTGCCCAATCAAGAAACTAGGAACTACCGATCTCGTGATGCAAAATCTAGCTATCGCCAGTCCCGTCCAAACAAAATAAAATCTTTCCATAAGTAGTACTACTAATTCAAATATCCTACCTCCTACCTACATTTACATGGCAAACATTTTTATACTCAATTACAAAAACATGAATGTTACATTTTTGGGATATTTTTCTTATATAGTGATATTCTCCTTAAAAGAAGTTTGACGTATCAAATTCTTTTTTTGGCAAAAAAAGTATGCATAATTTATTTATTTATGTATTTTTCAGTTATCTATATATATTTCATTTTTTAAATAATATGTTTGAATGTATAATTCGATTTAATTTTTTGAAAATTTTAAAATAATTTAAAGGTGAAATCCCAACAAATATTTGTTGCATTTGAAATTAAAAGTCCAAATATAAAATAGCTATACTTGAAAATACATAACAATAAGAATATTATGTTTCAATTACTTTATATAATATATAGATATTTTATTGTTGTTATTGTTATTATTTTATTATTTTAAAGTAAATTGCTCATATTGAAATAATTATAATTTAATTCACATGAGCATTAAAATATTTATTTATGATAAAAAAAATTACATTTGAGTATTACTTAATTTCAATAATATTAATGGCAATAAAATTCTTGTTCACTTGGTTTGTTCATTACCAATAGGGTGTTGGAAGACATTATGGGAGGAAATGTAGCACACCTATTAAGAGATTCCTCATGGAAGGGGGTTTCGTTGATAGAGATCGCAACATAGGAAACTCTGCATCTCATGTCATTAAAACTACCATTGTGTCACTTATCCATTTAAGACATAACGGCTTAATACCATCTTTGGCATGCTTTGCAGAATTTATGCTTCTCAACCTCCCAGAGTCCAACGAGTCAATCTCGACACTGAACCATCATAGGGAACTACCATCATCTATGAATCCATGCCCTCTACAACATTCATCAGTTATCTAGGATAGCATTTTGGGTACAGAATGCCTTCGGTGGACAATTCTACAACTTGACCTTGTAAAAAATAACATGTGCTTCTTGTAGCATGACAGGCCACTCCAGCTTGCCCTTATTAAAAACTACTTGTGACTAATGCTCGGGTAGGCCACATTAACCTATTATTTATGGTTTTGAATCAAATGTTTACCAACAACTCTTTTTCACCATTAAAAATTCTACCATTTATTTATTTATTTATTTATTTATTTATTTTTTAACTCCATTCACCAATAAAATATTTCATTTAAACTCATTTCATTGATACATTATTATTAGTTTAAAAAAAAAAATTACCATAAACCTTTTTTTCATTACAAAATAATTTTACAATCAACTCTACACCATGTGCATTTAGTAAAATTAAAACACCAATAAAATCACCCAAAACATTAATTTCTCAACAAACTCAACTACCACTTGGCTTATAAAATAGTGAAATCAAACCCATGTCCTGGTGTGAATAAAAGATAAGATCAAAATCTGAAAATATACTTCAATGAACTTTACCATTTGGAATCATTTTGACGTGAGAAGTTTTACTTCACGTAGAATATGGTCACATTGGAGACATTTTACTAGATACTTTGATGGGATGGGCTTACTTTTTCTTCTTTAGCTCACAACAGGCTTCACAATTGTCTGCAGCACAAAGTGTAGCATGATGCAACACTCGAATCTCCCATGAGCGGATCGTCCTTGCTCGATAACACTCAACACTCAAATCTCCCTTTAGCATGATGCAACACTCAACGCTCAAAAATTTTTCAGTGCAAAACATTTTTTTTTCACTACAAAATAATTTTACAATCCACTTTACACCATCTGCATTTGGTAAAATTAAAACACCAATAAAATCACCAAAAACATTAATTTCTCAACAAACTGAACTACCAAAACCATTCACAACTACCACTTCGCTTATAAAATAGTGAAATCAAACCCATGTCCTCGTGTGAATATAAGATCAAAATCTGAAAATATACTCCAATGACCTTTACCATTTGGAATCATTTTGACGTAGGAACTTTTGCCTCACTT
Organism: Pinus taeda; assembly: GCA_000404065.3. Lineage (NCBI taxonomy): Eukaryota > Viridiplantae > Streptophyta > Pinopsida > Pinales > Pinaceae > Pinus > Pinus taeda. The sequence goes on from APFE031228381.1 coordinate 14,831, forward strand.
AGAATATGGTCACATTGGAGACATTTTGCCAGATACCTTGATGGGATAGGCTTCCTTTTTCATCTATAACATCAGATCTATAAAGCCCAGCAAATGTCATAAGTAACATCTCATGTAGCTTACTTGGAAAGGCTCTCGTTTCATTTGTTGCCACAACTCAGCTCTATAAAACCCAGCAAATCTAATCTCGCGAACAGATCTACATAAAATATTAAATTTACTAACACAAAAATAATTTACCCACATAACACAATCTCCTACCTTATTTATTTATAAAATTCTCACATTTTTCTAGCTTTTCCAATGAGGACTCTGATACCCTCTGGACCTCTTTATCTAAACCAGACGAGGAGGATGATAGATGGAACTCTGAATTGTAGTGAAATAACTATATATCTATGGTAGTGCCCCTGGAACAAGTGTACTAAGCGGGCCATAAGATAGTCTACCATTGTATTCAAAACTATAGTAAAGACAATGGTGGGACTACCAAATCTCTTCACAAGTGCTTGGAATCAGCTCTTAAAGAGTTAGAAAGCATTGGCTAAGTGTTTGATAAAAAGTTTTAATGTGAATGTGAAGTGATTGACAAAATACTTGCATGCCAAGTATTAATGCTTTCTTATGAAGTGGTTATTGGGATGAAATTAAATAGAGAATGTTATGATCACATTGATAGTGTTCAAATCATTATCATGTTA
>APFE031228392.1:0-25438 GCA_000404065.3 Pinus taeda
GGGGTTGCGGAGAGGAAGAACAGATCCATCGTAGGGGCTGCCAAAGCCATGTTACATGATCAGGGGTTGCCATTGTTTTTGTGGGCAGAGGCCTGCAACATAGCTGTTTATTTGCAGAACAAGAGTCCGCATCGTGCCTTGGGGCACATGATTCCGGAGGAGGATTTTTTTGGGAAGAAGCCTGATATTGGTCATCTTCGTATCTTTGGGTGCATTACATACTCCTACATACCTAAGGAGAAGAGGACCAAACTAGAGCCCACTGCAGAGAAGGGTATCTTTGTGGGCTACAATGAGACCTCAAAGGCCTTTCAGATTTACATTCCTGCACAGAGGAAAGTTGTTGTTAGGCAGGATGTGAAGTTCGAGGAGGACAGGGCCTTTAGGAGGTCATGGGAGTTAGAGTATTTGGATCTGCCAGACCTTCAGCAGCAGTGAGTCAGTCGCAGAGATCAAGAGGATTTGGAGGTACATCTAGGACGATGTCAGTTCCGTTAGTGAGCAGTGGCTCGCTGAGCCAGAGGGGTGGTGCTCCAGGCAGCATGCAGAGCAGTGCACTAGGGAGTCCACTGATGGACAGTTCACACGGTACCTCAGCTTCTACAGGTTCAGGTGCAGGCAGGAGGACAATAGACAGACAGTCAGGAGTTTAGGCTCCTGATGATGAGGAGGAGGAGTTTCATTCTCCAATGAGAGAAGTATGCTCAGGGAAGAGGAAGCCCAAGCGGCTTCAGGACACCTTGAGAGATGCCACATCTATTGCTGAGCCTAAGAGGCCGGTCAGAGAGAGTAGACCACCTGAGAGGTTTTGTAGCTATATGGCAATGCCTACCAGCATCCTTGACTTTGAGCCTTCTAGCTATGAGGAGGCAGCTAGCCAGCAGGTCTGGAGAGAGGCCATGCAGGAGTAGTATTCTTCTATCATGAAGAATGATGTTTGGGAGGTGGTGCCGAGGCCTGAGGGCAAATCTGTGGTTACTTCCAGATGGCTTTACAAGGTAAAGCATGCTGCAGATGGTAACATTGAGAAATTCAAAGCAAGGTTTGTGGCTAGAGGGTTCTCGTAGGTAGAGGGAGTTGATTATGAGGAGACCTTTGCTCCCGTGGTTCGATATACTTCGATCCATTCCATTATATCGATAACAACAGAGATGGGTTGGAAGATCCACTAGATGGATGTGAAGACTGCATTTCTCAATGGCTTCATACAGGAGGAGGTGTACATTGAGCAGTCACAGGGCTTTGAGGTGCATGGGAAGGAGTCCCATGTGTGCAGACTGAAGAAGGCCCTTTATGGCCTGAAGCAAACTCCCAGAGCTTGGTACTCCAGGATAGATACATACTTGCAGGGGATGGGTTTCACAAAGAGTGAGGCAGATCCGAACCTTTACTACTCATTCTGGTGTTGTATGTGGATGACTTGATCATTACAGGTGCAGAGAGACTCATAGAGCACTGCAAGAGAGATCTTGCAGCGGAGTTTGAGATGAAGGACATCGGCTTGATGCATTACTTTTTGGGGTTGGAGGTGTGGCAGGAGGAGGGGCATTTCTTCCTAGGGTATGGGAACTATATTGTGGACATCCTTGGCAGATTCCACATGGAGGATTATAAACCCATGTCGACACCGATGATCACCAACTGGAAGAAGCTTCATGCTTCGGATTCCGAGTTGGTAGATCCCACATTGTACAGGCAGCTGATTGGTTCCTTGATATATTTGGTCAACACTAGACCAGATAATTGTTTTGTAGTCAACATGATGAGTCAGTTTATGTGTGAGCCTAGGAAGGTTCACTGCGTGGCAGCAAAAAACATTTTGCGGTACTTGCAGGGGACAGTGGATTATGGTCTGGACTACAGGCAGGGGGATGGAGTGAGATTGGCAGGTTATACTAATTATGATTAGGCACGTTGTGCTTCTGATAGGAAGAGCACTTCAGGGTGCTGTTTTGGGTTGGGTTCGACAATAGTGTCATGATTCAGCCGGAAGCAGCAGTCAGTAGCATTGAGTTCAGTAGAAGCAAAGTATATGGCAGCCAGCCTAGCTAGTTGTGAGGCCATCTGGCTTCGCAAGATGTTGTTTGGATTTTTTGGTCAGCCGTTGAGACCTTCAGTGATTTACTGTGATAATCAGAGTTGCATTAAACTCACGGAGAATCCAGTATTTCATGACAGGTCAAAGCATATCGGGATCAGATATCAATTCATCAGAGACTATGTTCAGAAGGGAGCTGTGAAGATTGAGTATATTTCCACTGATGAGCAGGTTGCAGACATTCTTACCAAAGCCTTACCACGGGGCAAGCATGTCTACTTCAGAGACAAGATGGGTGTGGTGAGGAACACCTTCCTCGGTAAGAGGGAGTGTTGAAATTTGGTACCGGAGGATAGGTGGTTCCCTAAGGCTTTGATCTTTGGCCTAGGGAAAAGTGTCCAAAAGAATTTAATTTTTCTCCTAAAGTGACTTTATAGTTTTTATAAGTAAAATCTAATTTAAAAGTGACTTTAAGTTTTAAAGTTACTAAAGTCTAATTTTAAAGTGACTTTAATAAAGTCAATGTAAAATTAGAAAGGAAAAGTGACTTTGGAAATAAATGACTAAGTGGGTCTTTATTAAAGTGGGGTGAATTAAAAAATAGAAAGTGAGATTTCAATGAGCATTTAATCTCAGCCCTAGATCTCAATCTATTTCAGCCTTTGGATTTGGGGATCACCCAAAGTCACTTAGGGTTGGATTAACGGAGGAAAAGGAGGAAAAGGTCATTCATTCTTTCATGACCAGATTGAGAGAAGGAGAGCAAGAGAGCAAGGGAGATATCTGGATAGGGAGGAGAAGGATACAACAACTTGGCACACATTCCAAGGCAACATTTTAGCAAATCCGTACAGCTGAGTTAGCACACAATAAGAGGCAGTATTTGGGCACGATTTTCTAGAAATCCGTACAGCAAGTGCACAGATTTTGAGGAGGCCGTACAACAGTTTTCAAGGAGGCCATACAACAGTTTTTGTGGAGGCCGTACAGCAAATTTGAAGGAGGTCGTACAACAGTTTTCAAAGAGGCCATACAACAGTTTTTTGTGGAGGCCATACAACAGATTTGGAGGAGGCCATACAACAGTATTGTTGTTTTGTTTTGCTGTGTACAAGTTTTCCAGTTGGCTGTGAGGCACGAAAACCGAGATAAGTTGTAAAAGTTTGCTTGCTGATTTTTTACTGAATATTTCTCTTACTGTAAAAGCATTTTTCAGAAATAAGAAGGAGCTCTCGAACTGGTTTTCCCCAAGAGTTGTAGGGGGTTTTTCCAGGGTCACCTTGATCGAAAATCACTGTCTAAATGTGTTAAATAGCTGTTTGTACCTGCTGATTTTTATTTTTGCATTTTCCAGCATTCTGTAAAATTTCCAAAATTTGTGTTTTTAGCAATATTTATTTTTCAGTAGTTGAAATTATGGATATGGGAAAGGGCATTTAACTATTTTGGAGAAATAAGGTGAAACTGAAAACCCGGGTGGGAAATGAAAAATTTCTACAATTATGACTTATTGACCAGCGAATGCGTTCACTTCATTGCTGCGTATATTATATGCATTCTGGACCAGCGTATATACATATGTTTTCATACACATCGTATTATGTCTTATTGACCAGTGATGTCTCATTGACCAGCGGATTCATGTAGCTTCTTGCTCCTTGACTGCGGCTCCTTTCTTCTTGACTGCAACTTCAACTTTCTGCAAGTTCAGTCCTGTTTTTGACTTTGGCTATTACTTCTGGACAACGTAGTGTATAAGGCTTCTGTACAGTGTGTTAGGGCCTGTTCATAAGGCTTCTTGACAGCGTGTATTGAGCCTTTCCATAACCACATTGACTGCAGCTAGGGCATGGCTTGACTATGGCTAGAATACTCCTTAGACAGCGTATAAGTGTCTCTGTTTGTAGATCGACTTGCGGCTAGGGCATCACCATTAGACCAACATATTATTCTAGGTGTCTTACTCCCTCTCCAAAAACCTAAGACGTGGATAGGAGATCACCTCAAGAATGTGTTGCAAATGACATCAAAACTCTTCTATTTATACCAAAAACGTATAGGTTGAATAGACATGACGTTTGGGCTTCTTGAGCCTACATAAGTCGCTGGCCGGCTTGATAATAATTCCATAATCAAAATAAATTCATATCTCCATAAATACTTATCGGAATCAGATGATATTTAGATCAATCCTACACCTCTCGACAAGAGGGATCCAATAAAAATATCAGCTGCAATAAATATGCTGACCCACATGGAGTTTGGTCCTAGTTGCCAATTTAGCATGATTGCTTCACCTATCATAGTGTTACATCTTGTCACTATGCTGCACCTAGCCACTGAGCTTCTCCCATCATTGAGCTGCTCCCATCACCATGTTGCAACTCATCATCATACTGTACCTCACTATCATGTTGTACTTCATCGTCTCAGTGTTGCATCCAAATATCATTGAGTTGTTCTCAACATCATTGATGTCGCCTACATCATGTTAGTCCTTGAAACAGTGAAAATCTCAAGACCAAGAGAGGTTCCAGCGTTGGCCACTGATTAGTTCAGCCCTTAAAGTTCTATGCTGTTGGCTATGGCCTGCGGCCTAGCTCAGCAGCAAGATAGGTTTACACACAACACCCAAATATTACTGCCTTTGAACAACAGCGTATCTTCCAATTTTATCCAGAGAGATCATTTTAGACAGACTTGATTGACCTTCTCTTTGAGGCTGCACCGGACCTTAGATCAGCCTTATTAAGCACAATCAAATCCCACGTTGTCTAGGCTCCTTCTTGCTGTAGATTACAGGTCTTTATTTTTTTGTGGCTAGGTCTCTATAGACTGTGGATCAGAGCTTCTTTCAGACAACAGATAGGAGCTCCTTTGGGCTATGGATTTGGCCTCTCTTTGCTGCATTTAGGCCTCCTTTGAATGTGGTCAGTTTTCCCCACCATTGCAGCTAGATTTACTGTTGATAGGGCTCTCCTTAAACTGCAGTTATCTTCTTCGTTACAACAGATTAGTGACCTTTAGATGACTGCATCTTACTCTCCTCTAGGACTGAGTATAGGATCCTTCTAGGACAGTGGATTGTAGCTCTCCTTAAACAGTGTTAGAGAATCTAATTACTGTGTAATTAAGGACCTTCATGGACTGTGTATTGAGCCTCCTTTTAACTGTGACATAGGGCATCTTATAGCTGCATTTAGAACCTCCTTTCTCTGCGGAATTAAGTCTCTTCTAGATTGCGTATAAGTGCGTCCTCTTGCTGCATTAGATCATTATTGACTGCGGTCAAGGGCACCTTTAAATGCTACGACTAGAAGTTTCCGCTAGTTGCATATAGAACCCTCATTACTGCGGCTAGGGCATCATCCTTATTGCGGCTAGGGCATCATCTTTACTTAGGCCAGCGTATACTCTTAGTGTCTCTCCTCCACCAAAACCCAAAGACATGGAGAGGAGGAGATCACATGAAGAGTGTGTGTTTCTAAATGATTTGAAGACCTTTTCTTTTTATAGTAATATTTTGAGGTTGAATAGACATGATTGTTGGGCTTTTGAGCCTACATAAGTCGCTCGCCGACTTTGATAATTTTTCCATAATCAAAATAAATGCATATCTCCATAAATACTTAACGGAATCGGATGATCTTTAGATCAATCCTACACCTCTCGATGAGAGGAATCTAGGAAGAATATCAGTAGTCACAAGTAAGGTGATCCACATGGAGTTTGGCCCTAGTTGCCAATTTTAACACTCCCTCTCAACTAGGGAGAACTCCATCCGTTGATCCATATGTTCGACTGTACTATCTCTGCCATCAGTGCCCTGCACTGCTCTACTCTGCTCTGATCTACTGAGCTCTGCTCTACTCTGAGTCAGTTTCATTTGAAGGGAGTGTGTCACATCACTCTTACTGACCCGAAGTCAGTTTTATTGATCCTAGATCAATATCACAAGAGAGTGTCTCAAACCACTCATATTGATCCCAGATCAATGTCACAAGAGAGTGTCTCAAGCCACTCATACTGATCCCAGATCAAATGGAGGTCATCCTAGCATAGGGAGTACGATAGATATAGCGATGTGTCCATCGATAGTACTACTATGGTCCCTATCTTCATTTCCTTGCTCATTGATCAGTTGAGAGGTACTTCCCATGAGTCCCAAACTGCATGGGTAGGATGCCTCGACAGGAGAACGAATCATCTTGTCCACAGGAGAACGAATCATCCTGTCAGTGGATGCCATAGAGAACAAATCATCCTGGCCCACAGGAGAACAAATCATCTTGTTCCACAGTCGCCATGGAGAACGAATCATCTTGGCCCACAGGAGAATGAATCATGCTGTCCACAGTCGCCACAGAGAACAAATCATCCTGGCCCACAAGAGAACTAATCATCCTATTCCATAGTTGCCACGGAGAACATATCATCCTAGCCCACAGGAGAACTAATCATCCTGTTCATAGCGCACCAACAGGGGAGGGTGAGTCGCCCTATGGTTGTATGTTGTTCTAGTAAGTACGTCAGAGCTCCCGGAGCTCAATTCATGCAACATGTAGGACCCTTATAAGAAGGTCTCTCAATGACTTCAAGTTGTTCAAGAAATTCATAGGTTTGACCTTTCCTTGGGGCTTTGACAAAATGTTTGCGACCTGTACATCAGTCTTAATGCGATGGAGCCTCCTTGCTCATCAACTTACCATATCACAAATAAGGCAATATCTGATGTCTATCTACTGGAGTGATCATCGAATACGAGATTCCTTAATAATCGAATCCCCCCTATGGTTGTCATAGAGGATGACATTTATATTCATCATGTGTACAAACAACTCACTTGAGAGCTTCCACAACCATGTAGCTTCACACGAGATCATACTCGTTGCTATGTATTCGGTCTCGGTGGTGCTTATAGCAACCGACTTCTACTTCTTGCTCATCCATGATATCGAAGCAGAATCCAAAGAGAATTAGCACTCAAAAATGCTCTTGAGATCCTCCACACTGCCTGCCTACTCAGCATTCGGATAATAATGCAGTTTCATATTTTCGGTAGTGTATCTCAATCCATGAGAGATTGTGCCCTAAAGATATCTCAAAATATTCTTGGCACCAATCTAGTGAGGCTCAACCAAATATAAGCTCCCCATGCTAACTACAAGACATATGTCCGGACGAAAGTTCACCAAGAACATCAACGCGAATGAGTTTATGAAACTTAGAGGCATTTCCCAAATCTGGTCCGACATCACTACCATATAACTTTTGAAAGTTAAGATCCTCAAGGTAGTCACAGTCTTGCAGTTTATTATTCCACATTCGGAATCCAACTCCCTCTTTCTTCTGCAATGAGAGGTTCTATACTTGTCAGAAATAGGTCGTTCTCATAAGATGCCGGAATGAGAGGTCTATCATCCATAACCTTCGGGTAATGGTTTGGATCGGTTTCACTCCTTGTGAATCTCAGCTTCATCAGATAGCTTTCAATCTTCTCATACTACACCCGGGGTGTTTTTCTTCAAGCCATAAAGGGTTTTCTTCCACTTGCATACGTGAGATTCCTAATCATCAATCTCAAACCCCTTGGGTTGTTCCAAACTTGTGGACCTGCTACATGAGGGGAATGGTCCCCTTGTAATATTTTCCTTCGGTACATCTCAGACTTGTACTTTCATGCTCTTTTTGAATTCAGGCATCCCTATCACCATCTGACTCACAGACCTCTGATGCTATGTGTCAATGGACATGGTCCCCACTAGACTTCCTGCAACTTGATACAACCCTGAACTCAAAATGTCTTTGAAAATTCTATTTTCAAACACGTACCTTTCCATTGATGAGTTCCACCTCGTAACCTTTGACTTCCATTGTTGAAATGGACATTAGGTTCTTCTTGCGATCAGGTACATAAAAGAGATTCTGTAAATGAATCGAGTTACCCTCATTCAATTGAGAGTTAACATTCCCTACACCCTTTCTGGGATAGGTGGCATCGACTCCAAGTATAATCCCACGATTGTTTCCATCTCTACCAAATTAGAGAGCGCACCCATCTATCCGATCGAGTGCCTTGAAGCAGTACAATCTATAAGTTAGATTCCCAAAATATTTGAAGGAGAGGGCTAATACAAGATAACACTTCTTTATCTTATCGGAAACAACATTTGATTCTTCGTACCTGGGGTTCCTTGCTTTCTATGAAGAGTCGGCCATTTGCTTGATGACGTGCATTACCTGTCATTCCTTTGATCATTGAAGATGTCCCTGTTGTTATCATCATCAAGTGATGTGTCCCTTCCATTTGGACACTTCTTTGCATAATGGTTGAACTAGTTATCTGCCTTTCCTTCCACCCTGAGATCCAGTCTTCTAGTGAAGTGATCTTTAGGTAGGCCATATTCCGCTTCGCCATTCTGATAATATTCTCTACTTCGACTTCACCCTTGGTGAATTTGAAGAGGGATGAGGAATCCACTGATCCTTTTGTCCTTTCCCAACTGTCTTCGGTGATTTCTCCTTCACTCTTGCTTAGGCATTGTCTTCACCTCAGCTCTGATTCCATGTTAATTTTAGGTATGTTTTATGCTTAGAGCAATTTATTTCAATTTTCACAATTAGCTCAATAACTTTTCCAGATTAGCAATCACATCAACATTAAAGTAAACTGCAGATAGAACATAAACATAAATTACAGAAGACAAGCCAAGACAAGAGGACACAAGATGTGTCGCTAGCCAGGGATAAACCCCAATGTGGGGAAACCCTTGATCAATTCTTCTTTTATGTTCTTTAATAGTTCAACAAATAGGGAGAGATAGAGATAATACATTTTCAACAGAAGTCAACACTTTGACTTTCTATATCTACATGAGATATTTTGAAGATATGCTGCTTCAACTAATTCTCCAAGGTGACTGCTTCACCTATCATAGTGTTGCATCTCGTCACTATGCTGCACCTAGTCACTGAGCTGCTCCCATCACCATGTTGCGACTCATCATCATGTTGTACCTCACTATCATGTTGTACTTCATCGTCTTGGTGCTGCACCCAAATATCACTGAGTTGTTCTCAACATCATTAATGTCACCTACATCATGTTAGTCCTTGAAATAGTCAACAACTCAAAGACCAAAAGAGGTTCCAGCACTGCCACTGATTAGTTCAGCCCTTAAAGTTCTACACTATTGGCTATGGCCTGCGGCCTAGCTCAATAGCAAGACAGGTTTACACAACACCCAAATATTACTGCTTTTGAACAGAAATGTGTTTTCCAATCTATCCAGAGAGATCATTTTAGACAGACTTGATTGACCTTCTCTTTGAGGCTGTACCAGACCTTAGATCAGCCTTATTAAGCATAGTCAAATCCCACATTGTCTAGGCTCCTTCTTGCTGTAGATTACAGGTATTTATTTTGTTGTGGCTAGGTCTCTATAGACTGTGGATCAGAGCTTCTTTCGGACAGTAGATAGGAGCTCCTTTGGGCTATGGATCTGGCCTCTCTTTGCTGCGTTTAGGCCTCCTTTGAATGCGGTCAAATTTCCCCACCATTGCAGCTTGATTTACTGTTGATAGGGCTCTCCTTCAACTGTAATTATCTTCTTCTTTACAGTGGATTAGTGACCTTTAGATGACCGTGTCTTACTCTCCTCTAGGACTGAGTATAGGAGCCTTCTAGGACAGTGGATTGTAGCTCTCCTTAAGCAACGTATGAGAATCTAATTACCGCATAATTAAGGACCTTCATGGACTATGTATTGAGCCTCCTTTTAACTATGACTTAGGGCATCTTATAGCTGCATTTAGAACCTCCTTTCTCTGTGGAATTAAGTCTTTTCTAGACTGCGTATAAGTGCCTCCCCTTGCTGCATTAGATCATCATTGACTGCGGTCAAGGGCACCTTTAAATGCTACGCCTAGAAGTTTCCTCTAGTTGCATAAAGAACCCTCATTACTGCGGCTAGGGCATCATCCTTACTATGGCTAGGGCATCATCTTTACTGTGGATAGGGCATCATCATTACTGCGGCTAGGACATCATCTTTACTTAGACTAGTGTATACTCTTAGTGTCTCTCCTCCACCAAAACCCAAAGATGCGGAGAGGAGGAGATCACATGAAGAGTGTGTGTGTCTAAATGACTTGAAGACCTTTTCTTTTTATAGTAAAACGTTGAGGTTGAATAGACATGACTGTTGGGCTTCTAAGCCTACATAAGTTTCTGGTTGACTTTGATAATTTTTCCATAATCAAAATAAATTCATATCTCCATAAATGCTTATCGGAATCGGATGATCTTTAGATGAATCTTATACCTCTCAATGAGAGGAATCTAGGAAAAATATCAGTAGTCACAAATAAGGTGATCCACATGGAGTTTGGCCCTAGTTTCCAATTTTAACATAACTGCCTTCATATCCAATAGTGCAACGGTGTTCTAATTTAAATGTAACAATGACACATGTCACATATATATTAGTGTAATTAGGTCAAGTGGAGATTGAAAAGTCATGGAACATTGCCCAATGAACGGAGGTGAAAACCTTTTCTATGTAGCCAAGAGTGTTATTGGTGACAAAATCTGACCTATTGATCCAGGGATTCTGTGAACTATATTCAACTTTGTTTATTCTGCTCCAATCTCTGTTTATCCAATGGAGTTTAGTTCCATCCCTTCGTCCACTATGTGAATTATGAGAAGTGCAAGTGGCTGAATGAATGACAATGATAATTTTTGGTGGTGTTCTTGTGATCAGACCCTAGCCATGGTTTGAACGTCAAATAATAATAAGAGCATCGCACTGCTAATGCCATTTGCCATGGCTTATTCTTTCATTTGCAATTTGAAGCTTGCTGAGGTATAATTGAAATCCATTTTCACTTCGATATTTTTGTAAATATTTTACATTATAGTACTGTTGGTGTAATGATAGAAATGGTGTTAAATTGGCAACTAGGGCCAAACTCCATGTGGGTCAGCTTATTTATGGCAGATGATATTTTTATTGGATCCCTCTAGTCGAGAGGTGTAGGATTGATCCAAAGATCATCTGATTCCGATAAGTATTTATGGAGATATGAATTTATCTTGTTTATATAATTATTATCAAGCCGACCATCGCTTATGTAGGCTCTAGAAGCCCAACCGACATGTCTATTCATCATCCTCGTTTTGGTATAAATAGATGAGGATTTGTTATCATTTTGGATGTGTATTCTTGATGTGATCTCCTCTCCACGTCTTGGGTTTCGAGAAGGAGAGTCACAAAAGGAATACGCTGCCCTAGTTTGATGATGACCTAAACTGCTAACCTAAGCTGCAGTCACAGATGGAAGGAGCCCTACCATAGCTATATGCAAGGCATAAAGACTCCTTATACGCTATCACATACGCAGTTCATGGAAGACAATTATATGTTGCTCATATGTTGTTCATGATGAACTCTTATACGTAGTTCTTGGAAGCAGCGATGAAATCATCTATACACAGGTCATGAATGTATGAACAGCTGGGAGACCTTATGGAATTAATGGATGAGACCTTACAGAGAAGATATATGTCATATGCTGTAATACGTTGTTCTTACAGAGCCGTAGTTATAACACACAATTCACGGGCAATGACACAACGACAACAACGGTAAATAGAAGCTGCTGTGATACATTGCCCTAAGCCACAGTCAACGTGAATGTTACGCAGTAATTTGTCACCGTTGGTCACCGTCCTTGTTACCCCTGCTGTCACACACTGGAGGACACATTTACAGACCTGTGACCAGTGACACAACTTGAAAACACTTGCATTGGAGTCTCCTAAGTATGAACTTCAATATCCCTGAAGACACCTTTTGAAGATTAACCCTTTAAAAAAATGCCCTTTTCATTAGTGCGGTCCACAGTTGTCTAACCCGCGCCAATGGCTCAGTTCCTCCAAAGAGGGTGCGCCCGATGGACGCGGAGCTGTCACAGAACAAAGCCTCTCGCCACCCAAAATTGGTCATTGATTTTGGCCAACGCGCACTAAGTTGTTTTCTCCATTACTCATGCAGTTCTCTGAGGAAAAATCCCATGGAAGTGATCGAGTGTCGTCTTTTTCATCCATGACAACTCAGTCCAAAGGCTATTCTAGGACAATGCCAAATCTTCAGTAAGTGTCTGGATACAATGAATACTTCCTCCTCTTCCATCTATAAATAATTGTCATCCTGCATTGAACCAGCTAGTGTCAGAGTGTTGAAGTTTTGAGTTTTGTACAAGAGCTAAAGTGAGCCGAGATTATGCTAGATTGATAGTAAGAACTGAGAGAGAGGTTATGCTGCTGGAATGCTGAGAGAGGAAGTGACTTTGCAAGGCATGTCTAACTGCTGACCCAGTTGGAGGAGATTTGCAGCGTCAAGCCTTTATTGGTTGTAATTCTTCTCTTCTTTTATTGAATAATGAACGACTGTTATTATGGTTCCACTCACATATTCTTCTGATGATATTTGAGTTATATCCTGCTTGATTGATATATAATTGTATGATATTGGATTTTACGCTTGTTTTGGATTATTCTTTGTTTGTGCAGGTGTCCATGCGCGGAACGTAAGGATAGTGACCGGCCAAAGCTAAAGGACAGGAGCGACGTTTCTTCCACGACAAATAGCGTTGGATTCCAGGTAGGTCTTTCTGATCAATCTTTAAATTATGCAATTAGGAACTTGCATGCAGCGTGTATGATTGTTGCTAGACCCCTGTCGGGCTAGTGGGATCGCCTCTGTCCGCAGAGGGGATTTACCGACCTCAACAGTGAGAATCTGTTCCTGAAGAGCCGCAATCGTCACACGCAATCCACAACAATGACACAACGCAACAACAAATATATATATGCAGCATGGCAATATATATATTACACACTGTACATGGATTACATGCAAAATAATGCCCTATACTCTACACTCAGCTCAATACGCAGGCATGGCAATATCTGATATAACGTTCAAGGTGACACGCAGTTCATACGTAGTCATGGTAATATCTGATATACCATTAATGGTGACACGCAACTCATACACAGTCATGCTAATATATGATATGCTGTTTTATGGTAATATCTGATATGTCGTTCATGGCAAAGCATTGTTCAAGGAAACCTGATACGCTATGATGAAACCAGATATGTTGTTCAAGGAAAACAGATGCTCTATTCATGGTGAGACCCTATCGCAGCAAGGGTAACAATGAAGCTGCAGCCATAAACGGATCCGCATTCTATATGGGATAAATCTAGGATCTAGATCATCCTCCTCTCGGCATACCTGTAATAAAAGATGATGCCCTCGGATGGATAAGTCAGCCTGTAGCAGCCTCAACAAGATGTATTGCGGAGCCATGGAAGAAGTTTCCATCATAACAGAGATCCTCGACATACATAAATAAGGAGGCTATATCATCACAACATGAGGCAGTCTCATCATACTTCAAGGAAGAATGATAACGATCATAGTCTAGATCATGATTGAAAGTGATCATACATAGACATGAAGGCTGAGGCAGCAGCATGATGGGTAGCACTATGAGATCATGTGCATAGGCAGCACAATGATACATGAAGGCTGAGGTAGCAGCATGATGGGCATCACTATGAGATCATGTGCATGGGCAACATGATGATAATCATGATTGGTGCAACAGGTGTCATATGCAGTGGTGTAGCAAGAGGACCTAGATGCAGCACTATGATAGGTGAAGGAGTCACCTTAGAGAATCAGTTGAAGCAATATGTCTTCAACTAATCTCTGTCAATATCCAAATTCAAAGTGTTGACTTCTATTTGTAAATGTACTCTCTCTCTTTCTCTGCTGAACTTTGAAGATAAAAGAAGATTTGATCAAAGGGTTTTCCCACACATTGTGGGGTATGTCCCTGGCCCGCGCCATATCTTGTGTCCTCTTGTCTTGGCTTGTCTTCTGCGTTTTATATTTATGTTCTATCTGCAGTTTATCGTAATGCTGATGTGATTTCTAACTGTGAAAATTTAAATAAATTTCTCTAGCATAGAACATACCTAATCTTAACATGGTATCAGAGCTAAGGTGAAGACAATGCCCAAGCAAGAGTGAAAGAGCAATCACTAAAGGCAGTTGGGACAAGACAAAAGGATCAATGCATTCCTCATAATTCACCTAGGGTGAAGTCGAAGCAGAGAATGTTATTAGAATGGCGTAGCGAAAGTTTCTGATGACCCATCTAAAGATCACTTCATTGGGAAGTTCGGATCTAAGGGTAGAAGGAAAGGCGGATGCCTTGTTGAAATAAGTCTAGCCGTTATGCGAAGGAGTGTCTGAATGGTAGACACATCTCTTGATGAAGATAACAATCATTCCTGGGACATATTCAATGATCAAAGGAATGACTGGTAATGCAGGTCATCAAGGAAATGGTCGACTCTTCCACGAAAGCAAGGAACCCTAGAATCCCTTGTATGTACCTGATCGCAAGAAGAACCCGATGTACATCTCGGAAATGGAAGTCAAAGTTTACAGGATGGCACTTATCGATGGAAAGGTACGTATTTATATATGTTTTGAGTTCTGGGTTATATCAAGTTGCAGGAAGTCCACTGGGGACCATGTCCGTTGACTCGGCACCGGAGGTCTGTGAGTCAGATGGTGACTTGGATGCCTGAATTCAAAAAGGAGCATGAAGGTACATGTCTGAAATGTACCAAAGGAAAACATTATAAGGGGAACATTCCCCTCATGCACCAGGTCCACAGGCTTGGAACAACCCGAGGAGTTTAAGACTCATGATCGGGAATCTCATGTATACAGGTGGAAGAAAGCCCTCTATGGCTTGAAGCAAAACACCTCGGGCGTAGTATGAGAGGTTTTGTCGCACAGATTGTCATGACAACGCTCAGACCGAGGGCTATCACTCTAATCCCTGATCTCTCCGTTTAAGCCTTTCTCTCGCGGCTAAGGGGGGTAGACCCTGAAAGGAGATGGACGACCAACTATGAACCAGTTGGTTTGGGAGACACGAAAGGAAACAAGCACTTAATTGATTTTGTTAAGTTAAAAGACCAGTGCCTTATGGAGTTAATTTTTAAACGATTGATTACTATATGCTGCAGAGATATAAACCATGTAGAGTAACCATTTATCATCAAATTAATTTTTATCAAATGCAAGTAGATGCTAAAATGATACTCCAGCAACTAAAATTTCGAAAGATCACGTAAAATTTACTAAAGATCACATTCATGCAGTTAATCTTCAGATGAACATTGAATCATGTTAAACACTAATTCCCACGTCAAAATTTTTAGCCTCAGCAAAGATCATAAAGCATGATAAACCCCTGAGCTAATCTGCCAAAAATTTCCACAATACATTTTTTATGCTTTTCAGACAAAGATTTAATTTTGAAACTAAAAAAAAAATCTAAAACTAAAACAAAATTTAATCTAAAATCTAAAAAAATTATTTGTCTTTTATGTTTATATATAATATATATATATATATATATATATATAATATATATATATATATATATATATATATATATATATATATATTATATATATATTTATGATTTTTATTTTTTTTTAAATTTTAAATAAACCTAAAAAAAAAAAAAAAAATCTAATTAAAATCTATTCTAAAACTAAATTAAATTTTAAAAATGAAAATCTAAAATCCACAACCCTAAACTAAAAACCCTAAAGACTTTTTATGAATTTTCAATTTTTAAAACCAAACTCAAAAATTTTAAGCATAACGCATATATGTATTTTAAATAAAACTAAAACTAAATAAAATCAAAACGTAACTAAATAAGAAAAAATGAAAAACGATTTTTTGAATTTATTTTTTTATTATATTTAAACCTATCCCTAAAAAATCAACGCTTCTAAACTATTTTTCAAAATCAACCTACGCATAAAAAGAAAATGACGAGTGGACTTGCGTTGGCACCTGCAGATGTTAAAAGAAATTTGAAACGCTTTGCTGCAATCCTCAACAGGAAAATGGACGCACAGGTGGCTGGAGGGAAGGCTGTGGACGAGAGTAGAGAAATACCCACGCAGTTTGGAAGACTTAAACCCACTACGCACCAGACTTACCATACGTGTATCAAATTTTATTGTTGTTTGCGTCTGTTGCTGTTGCGTGTGCAGATTGATGGCCGATCGCAGAGAGGACGTGGGTATGCCCAGCTCTACGTGCAGTCTTTTATGCCGTCAAACCCTACCAAAAATACGCTGCCTTCAGTGCGTATAGCAAAATACGTTACCTTCGTTTTGATTTTTGCAGGTTTGAGTGTGTAGATCGGGCAGAGGACGGAGCATGCAAGCTTGTTGTTGGATTGGTAGATTCGATAAGGAGCTAAACAACACGTTGCAAACGTGCAGCTCAATGGATTTGCTGCGGAATAGGGAGGTTTATGCAGCTGCAAGGAGATCAAATCGACGAAATTCTGGACGACGACGCTTTGAAAATGCAGGAATGGTCGCAAGGGATCAATGGAGATGCGCAGGTCCATGAGGAAGCAGCCTGAAAGAGAGGAAGGCCCACACAGTTTGTAAATCGACAATGAGAGACAGAAAACCGACGCAGACAAAGGCTGGGTAGATTTGGAAAGAATAGCAGCATGCAGAGAAAGTGTTGCTGGTTTGATGGGAAAGAGCAGACGTATGATCTGGCAGAGGGAATTGCATAGATAGACAAAGTGAACGATTTATTTCCTACAGCTCTGGCAGCTGAGAATAGCCTGGGGATTAAGAAAAACAACTTTGTAATCCAAGAAAAAAAAATTCAAACCCCAAAAGCTGATTATAATTAAAACCGATGCCAAAAAAAGAATTTTCCAGATCTGAAAACCCTTAGACAGCGAAACAACAACCCTGTAACAACAAAAAACTAATTTCCGCAAGAATTTATCTCAAACCTGCAAATGGGAAACAAAATTCTGGAAAGTATATGCAAAAAATTAAAATGAAACCCTGCAAACCGATCAAAATTTTCAAAATTATAGCTCTACAAAAGCCAGATTTATCAGTTATCCTCAAATATATTTTCAAAAATTTAGATTGCTAATGAAATGCTTTAGAAGTCTCTCACGCAAATAATAAAATAAACTAAATGATTAACTCAGGATCAAAACTAGCTGGGCCCTGCGAAAAATGCTTGTGGGAGTTGGCTAGTTCAGCCGAGAACTTCCCCAAACACCCACTGATCTTCTTCAACAAGATATTCCTGCACAGCTCACCTTAGCCATCAATAAAGAGAGAAAAAATAGTACTAGATCTCCAATGCAATAGAGATACCTGCCATTACTTCAGAAACCCTAATACCATTCAAACCCTAATACCATTCAAACCCTAGCATTTGAACAAGATACCTATGCTCAACAATACTATTCATTAAGCTGTTATTAATGGCTGAAAATTAAAAAATGCAGAAAATGAAATGGCTCACAGCACTTCAGGAGAGTAACACCAGCAAGCTTTTGACCCCAAAGTCTTTCTTTATTAGTACCATAAAAGTTTACAAGAGAGCTTCTTCAGCACAAGATTCCAAGATCCAATGTCATCTCAAATGACCCCTAGCACCCTATTTAAAGGAAAAAATCCCAACAGCTAGTTTGAGTGATCCATGTCAAAACGATCTCGACCGTCGATGAGGATCAAGATATCTCTTAATCTCATCCGTCAAATTTTTAATGCATTTAAAAATTGAAATTCTCAAAATATTATTATTTTATTATTTTTTAAGTTTTTATTTTATTTATTTATTATTTATTATTATTAATTTTTAAAAAAAAATTAATAATTTTTATTTTTTTTTATTTTGGATCTCAAACTAGCCTTTGGAAAAATTTCCCTAGGACCTAGGACTTAGACCCATGAGGGGATTAAAATATTTCCTAACCCTCAAGACACTTTTATCATGACTTTTACAATTTTTACATCTTCAAGGGGGAAAAGCCTTTGACATAGACCCTCATAGACCACCCAGTACTGTGACCAAACATAATCTAGCAGATTAACACACTAAGATTCTCCTAAGACTCTAATGACAAAATTCACTTCGGCTTTGGGGTCAGGTTGAAGGAAAACTCTACCGATCATGGATTGGTGAGACGAAAAACCTTCCGGAGTGCAGATTATCACTAGAAAATTAGGTCCACCTAGGTAAATTACATACATGACTCAGCTCTGCTAAGATTATTTACAATTCAAAATGTAGACTGGGTTTACAACTTAATATGATCAAGGTTGACAATGACTGTCAAATGGCACGGACATGTCGATCAAGCACTATCCCTTTTGCGAAGAAAAAGGGAGTGTACTGCTATGGGTAGTTGACACACAGCGGTCAACATCTGGCTCTACTTGGGGACACGTTGCTACACTGTAGGAATGTGAGAATCTAGAATCTGCACCCACGCAACACACAACAGAAATAAGTAGCGTCCATTCAAAAATCATCATATAACAATTAAGCACAATGAAAAGATAAAAGCTCTTCATTTATTAACTATCTAGTAACATGACAAGTAAATCTAATCCTAAAACAGAAACAAAATGCTGAAATGACAAGGAGTAAGGTTAGAAATACAGGGGATGCCCCATGGCATCAGATGTGTTCAATATAGTGTATACTGAGCATTTTCCTGCTTTCAGGCAAATCTGTCGGCTGCTTGTCGGATGTGCCATGTCCAATTCTACATATGGTAGGACTTTTTCTTATCCGAAAATCAAGCTGCGCACGACTGTCTGATGCATCAAATCTTCTTCTCATTTTCTTTCTCTTGCGCTTTTTCTTTGTGGCAGGCTGTATTACTTATGACGTGGAACTTTCTGTTTCAAAGCTCTTAGATGAAGTATGTAAGATATGTGTGACATGTTTTTCTTCATCTTGCATCTGATCTTTGTCGTTTTTAAGTTTATCTGGATCACCTTCAATTAACCACCTTTCAATCGAATCAATGACCTCCTCATAATAAGATGGAGCTTGTTGCAACAAATGAGAAGGCTCCTGATCTATTGATGTCTCCTGTATTGTAATGGCATTTATTTGGCTAGAGTGTTCAACTTTCATAGCATTGAATTCCCTGGTATGATCTTCCATGGTGAATAATTTTTTCTGAAGATATATTTGATTAGCTTCCATATCTTTTATTACTTTATCGTCTTTTTCCTTTATGATCATCAAGCAATGCTGCATAGAGTTTATCTCTTCTTTATGATTTGCTTGCATCGTAGCCAATTGATTATTATGATCAAATGTCATGATAGTCATTTCTTCATCCATAGTTAATAACTTGTTTTGCATAGAATTAATTTCCCTATCATGATTAGCTTTCATGGTCGTTATATTTTCCTCTAAGCCTGACAACTTGCTTCGCATAAAACTAATTTATGTGTCGTGATTAATCTTCATGGCTTCAATTTCCTTAGCATGTTGATTTTGCATGATCTCCATCTCCCTATTACGTTTTTCCAGGTGGGTGCATAAAGTTCTCACATCATTGGCGTAATTAGTTTGATTGATCTCCATATTTTTTTATCAACAACATTAGTTCTTATATAATTTGCTTTTGATCTTCCTTTTCATTGTGATTTTTCCCTGCTTTTCCATTATCATGAATTTGATCTGTAATGGCACAAGTGGATGGCACACTTTGATATGAAGAATTGTCTTGGAATCTTTCACCGACAACTGGACCTTTTATAAGATTACTTTCATTCTGTTGCACAACTTTAGGGGCACAAGGCAAGCTATCTGGATAACCATATCTATCTTTAAAAGCATTGGCAATATCTTGTAAAGAAGTGAAAGAATCTTCAGGACAATTATTAAACCAATTTAAAGCATCACCCTCTAAAGAAAAGACAAAAAGACACATTTTGACATCTTCGTGATTGTACTGAGGGGGTCTACAATATATGATCATTATGCGAGTGAACAAGCATAGATGCATTTTTACAGTGACTGAATCACGACTTGAGAACAAAGGTAATTTAGAGATGGCCACTTCCGGAATATCATGGAGGTCATCAAAATGACATGGTTTAAACGAATAATCCATGATGAATAACAAAGGACCAAATGGATGATAGAACGAGATCTCTGCTCAACAAAATCAATAGATGAAGGAAGTGGAGTCGCCACTTGAACAATGAATCTAATTCTAGGATCCAAAAAGTAACCAACAAGAAGATATGAGGGAGGCTTCTTATCTGGGAAAAATAAGAAAATGGAGTCGCCACCCAAACAAGTAACAAGATGAAAAGAAGCTGTTGATATGACGAAAGGTAAGGTGATGAAAAAATCAAGAGACACAAAAAATGTTGAATCTGCCAGCTCAAATGAGAGATGAGAAAGATGAAAGAATGATGAGAGATGAGAAGATGAATATCGTTGAAACACCAGGGACAGAAAAACTCTATCCCCGGCAACGGTTCCAAAAAATGTTGTCGCACAGATTGTCACGACAACGCTCAGACCGGGGGCTATCACTCTGATCCCCGATCTCTCCGTTTAAGCCTATCTCCCGCGGCTAAGGGGGGTAGACCCCGAAAGGAGATGGACGACCAACTGTGAACCAGTTGGTTTGGGAGACACGAAAGGAAACGAGCACTTAATTGATTTTGTTAAGTTAAAAGACCAGTGCCTTATGGAGTTAATGTTTAAACGATTGATTACCAGATGCTGCAGAGATATAAACCATGTAGAGTAACCATTTATCATCAAATTAATTTTTATCAAATGCAAGTAGATGCTTAAATGATACTCCAGCAACGAAAATTTCGAAAGATCACGTAAAATTTACTAAAGATCACATTCATGCAGTTAATCTTCAGATGAACATTGAATCATGTTAAACACTAATTCCCACGTCAAAATTTTTAGCCTCAGTAAAGATCATAAAGCATGATAAACCCTTGAGCTAATCTGCCAAAAATTTCCACAATATATTTTTTATGCTTTTCAGACAAAGATTTAATTTTAAAACTAAAAAAAAATCTAAAACTAAAACAAAATTTAAATTTAATCTAAATCTAAAAAAAAAATTATTTGGTCTTTATATATATATATAATATATATATATATTTATGAATTTTATTTTTTTTAATTTTAAAATAAATCCTAAAAAAAAAAAAAAAATCTATTTAAATCTATCTAAAACTAAATTAAATTTTAAAAATGAAAATCTAAAATCCACAACCCTAAACTAAAAACCCTAAAGACTTTTTATGAATTTTCAATTTTTAAAACCAAACTCAAAAATTTTAAGCATAACGCATATATGTATTTTAAATAAAACTAAAACTAAATAAAATCAAAACGTAACTAAATAAGAAAAAATGAAAAACGATTTTTTGATTTTAATTTTTTATTATATTTAAACCTATCCCTAAAAATCAACGCTTCTAAACTATTTTTCAAAATCAACCTACGCATAAAAAGAAAATGACGAGTGGACTTGCGTTGGCACCTGCGGATGTTAAAAAAAAATTGAAACGCTTTGCTGCAATCCTCAACAGGGAAATGGATGCACAGGTGGTTGGAGGGAAGGCTGCGGACGGGAGTAGAGAAATACCCACGCAGTTTGGAAGACTTAAACCCACTACGTACCAGACTTACCATACGTGTATCAAATTTTATTGTTGTTTGCGTCTGTTGCTGTTGCGTGTGCAGATTCATGGCTGATCGTAGAGAGGACGTGGGTATGCCCAGCTCTACGCGCAGTCTTTTCCGCCGTCAAACCTTACCAAAAATACACTACCTTCAGTGTGTATAGCAAAATACGTTACCTTTGTTTTGATTTTTGCAGGTTTGAGTGCGTAGATCAAGCAGAGGACGGAGCATGCAAGCTTGTTGCTGGATAGGTAGATTCGATAAGGAGCTAAACAACACATTGCAAACGTGCAGCTCAATGGATTTGCTGCGGAATAGGGAGGTTTATGCAGCTGCAAGGAGATCAAATCGACGAAATTCTGGACGGCGACGCTTTGAAAATGCAGGAATGGTCACAAGGGATCAATGGAGATGCGCAGGTCCATGAGGAAGCGGCCTGAAAGAGAGGAAGGCCCACACAATTTGTAAATCGACAATGAGAGATAGCAAACCGACGCAGACAAAGGCTGGGTAGATTTGGAAAGAATAGCAGCATGCAGAGAAAGTGTTGCTGGTTTGATGGGAAAGAGCATATGTATGATCTAGCAGAGAGAACTGCATAGATAGATAGAGTGAATGATTTATTTCCTGCAGCTCTGGCAGCTAAGAATAGCCTGGGGATTAAGAAAAACAACTTTGTAATCCAAGAAAAAAAAAATTCAAACCCCAGAAGCTGATTATAATTAAAACCGATGCCAAAAAAAGAATTTTCTAGATCTGAAAACCCTTAGACAGCGAAACAGCAACCTTGTAACAACAAAAAACTAATTTCCGCAAGAATTTATCTCAGACCTGCAAATGGGAAACAAAATTCTGGAAAGTATATGCAAAAAATTAAAATGAAACCCTGCAAACCGATCAAAAATTTCAAAATTATAGCTCTACAAAAGCCAGATTTATCAGTTATCCTCAAATATATTTTCAAAAATTTAGATTGCTAATGAAATGCTTTAGAAGTCTCTCACACAAATCATAAAATAAACTAAATGATTAACTCAGGATCAAAACTCGCTAGGCCCTGCAAAAAAAGCTTGTGGGAGTTGGCTGGTTCAGCCGAGAACTTCCCCAAACACCCACTGATCTTCTTCAACAAGATATTCCTGCACAGCTCACCTTAACCATCAATAAAGAGAGAAAAAATAGTACTAGATCTCCAATGCAATAGAGATACCTGCCATTACTTCAGAAACCATAATACCATTCAAACCCTAGCATGTGAACAAGATACCTATGCTCAACAATACTCTTCATTAAGCTGTTATTAATGGCTAATAATTAAAAAATGCATAAAATGAAATGGCTCACAGCACTTCAAGAGAGTAACACCAGCAAGCTTTTGACCCCAAAGTCTTTCTTTATTAGCACCAGAAAAGTTTACAAGAGAGCTTCTTCAGCACAAGACTCCAAGATCCAAAGTCATCTCAAATGACCCCTAGCACCCTATTTAAAGGAAAAAATCCCAACGGCTAGTTTGAGTGATCCATGTCAAAACGATCTCGACTCTCGATGAGGATCAAGATATCTCTTAATCTCATCCGTCAAATTTTTAATGCATTTAAAAATTGAAATTCTCAAAATATTATTATTTTATTATTTTTTTAAGTTTTTATTTTATTTTATTTTAATTTTAATTTTAATTTTTTATTATTTTTTATTTATTTTTTTATTTATTTTTTATTTTGGATCCTCAAACTCAGCCTTTGGAAAAATTTCCCTAGGACCTAGGACTAAGACCCGTGAGGGGATTAAAATATTTCCTAACCCTCAAGACACTTTCATCATGACTTTTACAATTTTTACATTTTCAAGGGGGAAAAGCCCTTTGACATAGACCCTCATAGACCACCCAGTACTGCGACCAAACATAATCTAGCAGATTAACACACTAAGATTCTCCTAAGACTCTAATGACAAAATTCACTCCGGCTTTGGGGTCAGGTTGAAGGAAAACTTTGCCGATCATGGATCGGTGAGACGAAAAACCTTCCGGAGTGCAGATTATCACTAGAAAAATAGGTCCACCTAGGTAAATTACATACATGACTCAGCTCTGCTAAAATTATTTACAATTCAAAATGCAGACTGGGTTTACAACTTAATATGATCAAGGTTGACGATGACTGTTGAATGGCACGAACATGTCGATCAAGCGCTATCCCTTTTTGCGAAGAAAAAGGGGGTGTACTGCTATGGGTAGTTAACATGCAGCGGTCAACAAGAGGATTGATAGTTGTCTAATGCTGTTGAGACTCACTATGAGTGAAACTGATCCAAACCATTACTCGAAGGTTGTGGATGATAAACCTCTCGTACCGGCACCTATGTCTGATAGGTGCAGACCCTCTCATTTATAGGAGATAGAGGGAGTTGGATTCTGAATGTGGAAAGATAAGTTGCAAGCCTGTGACTACCTCAAGGATCTTAACTTTTAGAAGTTATATGGTAGTGATGTCGGACTTGATTTGGGAAATGCCTCTGAGTTTCATAAACTCATTTGCGTTGATGTTCTTGGAGAACCTTCGTCTGGACATCTGTGTTGTAGTTAGCATGGTGAGCTCATATTTGGTTGAGCCTCACTGGATTGATGCCAAGAATCTTCTGAGATATCTTCGTGGCACAATGTGTTAAGATACATTGCCGGAGATGTAAGATTGCTTGGATATACTGATGTTGATTGGGCAGGCAGTGTGGTGGACCATAAGAGCACTTTCGGGTGCTATTTCATCTTGGGATCTTGCTTCGATATCCTGGATGAGCAGGAAGCAGAAGTCGGTGGCTTTGAGCACCGCCGAAGCAGAATATATTGCTGCTAGCATGACCTCATGTGAGACAGTCTGGTTGCGAAAGCTCTTCAGTGAGTTGTTGGAATTTACATTGGATACCACTGTGATTCTTTGTAACAACCAGAGGTGGGATTCGATTATTGAGGAATCCCGTATTCATCGATTGCTCCAGTAGATAGACGTCATCTGGGATATGGTAAGTCGATGAGCAAGGAGGCTCCATCGCATTAAGATGATGTACAAGTTGATACACCTTGTCAAATCCCCGAGGAAAGATCTAATCTATGATTTTCCCAGACGACTTGGAGTTGGCAAGAAACCCTTGTACAAGGGTCCTGCATGTTGCATACATTGAGCTCTGGGAGCTCTGAGGGCTTTCGTTTCCTACTGGAGCAACATATGACCACAGGGTGACTCACCCTCCCCTGGTTGGTGCGCACTGGAACAAGATGACTCTCTCTCTTGTGGAACAAGATGATTCGCTCTCTTGTGGAACAGGATGATTCGCTCTCCATTGTAGCAGGATTGATGTATTCTCCTGTGAGGCCTGGATGGATGTGTTCTCCTGTGAGGCCTGGATTGATGTGTTCTCCATGGCAGCCTAGATTGATGTGTTCTCCATGGGGATTGTAGTAGGAGTTGTACCATACTATGACGCTGACTTCGGATCAGTTGAGACTGGTCTAGGACCAGTGGTACATACTCCGAGACTGACTTTGTGTCAGTGCAGTACTGGTCTGGGAACAGTGAGATTGGTACATACTATGACGCTGACTTTGGGTTGGTTGAGACTGGTCTGGGACCAGTGGTACACTCTCTGAAACTGCGATACTGGTCTGGGACCAGTGGTAGGAGTGGTACTTACTATGAAGTTGACTTCGGGTCAGCTGAGACTGGTCTGGGACCAGTGGTATGCACTTTGATTGTGGCAGGGTTGA
>APFE031228392.1:31528-43728 GCA_000404065.3 Pinus taeda
GGTCGGCTGAGACTGGTCTGGGACCAGTGGTACATACTCCGAGACTGACTTCGTGTCAGTGCAGGACTGGTCTGGGACTAGTGAGAGTCGTACATACTATGACGTTGACTTCGGGTTGGTTGAGACTGGTCTGGGACCAGTACTACACTCTCTGAGCCTGCGATACTAGTCTGGGACCAGTGGTAAGAGTCGTATATACTATGACGCTGACTTCGGGTTGGTTGAGACTAGTCTGGGACTAGTCGTATGCACTCTGAGACTGACTTCGGGTTAGTGGAGAATGGTATGAGACATTCTCGATCAATTCTTCTTCCTCATAGTTCAGCAGAGCTGAGTTGAGCATTGCAGAGCTAGCGGACCAGCAGAGCTGAGCAGAGCAGAGCTAGCAGAGCCAGTAGAGCTGAGCAGAGCAGAGTTAGCAGAGCCAGCAAAGCTGAGTAGAGCAGAGCTAGCAAAGCCAGCAGAGCAGAGTTAGCAGAGCCAGCAGAGCAGAGCTAGCAGAGCCAGCAGAGCTGAGCTGAGCAGAGCTAGCAGAGCTTAGCAGAGCAGAGCTATTAGAGCCAACAGAGCTGAGTTGAGCAGAGCTAGTGGAGCCATCAGCGCTGAGCAGAGCTGAGCTGAGTAGAGTTGAGCCAGCAGAGCTGAGCAGATTTGGGCCGAGCAGTGCAGGGCACTGATGGCAGAGATAGTACAGTCGGACTTATGGATCACTGGATGGAGTTCTCCCTAGTTGAGAGGGAGTGTTAAATTGGTAACTAGGGCCAAACTCCATGTGGGTCAGCTTAATTATGGCAGCTGATATTTTTATTGGATCCCTCTCGTCGAGAGGTGTAGGATTGATCCAAAGATCATCCGGTTCTGATAAGTATTTATGGAGATATGATTTTATCTTGTTTATATAATTATTATCAAGCCGACCAACGCTTATGTAGGCTCTAGAAGCCCAACCGACATGTCTATTCATCATCCTCGTTTTGGTATAAATAGATGAGGATTTGTTATCATTTTGGATGTGTATTCTTGATGTGATCTCCTCTCCACGTCTTGGGTTTTGAGAAGGGAGTCATAAAAGGAATATGCTGCCCTAGTTTGATGATGCCCTAAACTGTTAACCTAAGCCGCAATCACAGATGGAAGGAGCCCTATAATAGCTATATGTAAGGCATAAAGACTCCTTATACGCTATCACATACGCAGTTCATGGAAGACAATTATATGTTGCTCATATGCTGTTCATGATGAACTCTTATACGTAGTTCTTGGAAGCAGCCATGAAATCATCTATAAACAGGTCATGAATGTATGAACAGCTGGGAGACCTTATGGAATTAATGGATGAGACCTTACACAGAAGATATATGTCATATGCCGTAATACGCTGTTCTTACAAAGCCGTAGTTATAACACACAATTCACGGGCAATGACACAACGACAGCAACGGTAAATGGAAGCTGTTGTGATACATTACCCTAAGCCGCAGTCAACGTGAGAATCTGCTCCTGAAGAGCCGCAATCATCACACGCAATCCACGACAATGACACAACGCAGCAACAAATATATATATGCAGCATGGCAATATATATATTACACATTGTACATGGATTACATGCACAATAATGCCCTATACTCTACACTCAGCTCAATACGCAGGCATGGCAATATCTAATATGACGTTCAAGGTGACACGCAGTTCATACGTAGTCATGGTAATATCTGATATACCATTAATGGTGACACACAACTCATACGCAGTCATGCTAATATCTGATATGTTGTTTTATGGTAATATCTGATATGTCATTCATGGTGAAGCGCTGTTCAAGGAAACCTGATATGCTATGATGAAACCAGATATGCTGTTCAAGGAAAACAGATGCTCTATTCATGGTGATACCCTATCACAGCAAGGGTAACAATGAAGCTGCAGCCATAAATCGATCCGCATTCTATATGGGATAAATCTAGGATCTAGATCAGCCTCCTCTCGGCATACCTGTAATAAAAGATGATGCCCTCGGATGGATAAGTCAACCTGTATCAGCCTCAACAAGATGTATTGTAGAGCCATGGAAGAAGTTTCCATCATAACATAGATCCTCAACATACATAAAGAAGGAGGCTATATCATCACAACATGAGGCAGTCTCATCATACTTCAAGGAAGAATGATAACGATCATAGTCTAGATCATGATTGAAAGTGATCATACATAGACATGAAGGCTGAGGCAGCAACATGATGGGCAACACTATGAGATCATGTGCATAGGCAGCACAATGATACATGAAGGCTGAGGTAGCAGCATGATGGGCATCACTATGAGATCATGTGCATGGGCAACATGATGATAATCATGATTGATGCAGTAGGTGTCATATGCAGTGGTGTAGCAAGAGGACCTAGATGCAGCACTATGATAGGTGAAGGAGTCACCTTAGAGAATCAGTTGAAGCAATATGTCTTCAACTGATCTTTGCTGATATCCAAAGTCAAAGTGTTGACTTCTATTGTAAATGTACTCTCTCTCTTTCTCTGCTGAACTTTGAAGATAAAAGAAGATTTGATCAAAGGGTTTCCCCACACATTGTGGGGTTTGTCCCTGGCTTGCGCCATATCTTGTGTCCTCTTGTCTTGGCTTGTCTTCCGCGTTTTATATTTATGTTCTATCTGCAGTTTATCGTAATGCTGATGTGATTGCTAACTATGAAAATTTAAATAAATTGCTCTAGCATAGAACATACCTAATCTTAACAATTGGCCATTTAAAACTCAGGGGAAATGTTGTAATGCACAAGAAAATGAAAAGAATTGAGTAAAGAAGAAGTGTTACAAATGCATCTGTTGCGATAAACTAATTACAATGGCTATCAACCCTATAAAGTATCTATGATCGACGGTAAACAAATCTGCATTTATATTTTCGCTTAGCCATTGGTAGCTCAGACAGGGGAACTCCAGGCCGTCCAAAGATGATCCATGTTGATCTCTGAAAACATCTGGCACATTAAGCTTTTGCTGCTGCTTAACTTGTCTGCCTTCACCATCGTTTTCTTCGAATGTGAGTGGAACAATTTGCTTCAATTTAGGTGATTTCTTCGAATGCTCCTCACTTTTGGCTTCTTTATCTGCTGTTGTATCTATGTATTGACCGATGGACTCATCTTTAGCATTTTGTTACATATATGTTGTTTCAACATGACTGGCTGTTAATTTTAGGTATGTTTTATGTTGATAGCAAATTTACTTCAATTTTCCATATTAACTGAATATTAATTCCAGATTAGCAATCACATTTAGCATGATAGTAAAATGTAGATAGAACATAAACATAAATCGCAGGAGACAAGCCAAGACAAGAGGACACAAGATGTGGCACTAGCCAGGGACAAACCCCAATGTGGGGAAACCCTTGATCAATTCCTCTTATATGTCTTCAATAGTTCAGCAGAGAGAGAGAAAGTACATATACTTCAGAAGTCAACATTTTGACTTGTCATAATAGGAGCAAAGATCATCTCTAAGAAGATGATACATGAGATAGCTGAACTCAATTGAAGACATGCTGCTTCAATTGACTCTCCAAGGTGACTCCATCACCATGCTGCACCTTATCATCATGCTGCAGCTCACTGTGCTCACAGGGGCTTCACTGACGAAGCAATATAATATCACGCGCATTCATATTGGGGTACAAAAAATAAGAAAAACACAAAACAATATATTGACTATATAATAGGGGTTAGAGGGGGTTTTATATGTTATATTATAATATATATATTATAGGGTATTTTTTATACACAAAAATAGCCAAGCGGAGGCAGAAAAGAGGCGGGAGTATCAGGTCGTGTGAGTGACAGCGGACCGTCTATTTTGCTAGGAAAGAGCTTTGTTCGTAGTCCAAAAAGAGGCAGGAAGTATCATGGCCGTGGGAGTAATCGAAAACACAACCTGTTCTATTGGGCTAGATGTCTGTTCGCAACCTTTTTTTGGAGGCCAACAACATGTGGGGAGTATCATGGCCCATGGGAGTAATCCACAACACAACCTCGGCTCTGTTGGGCGAGACCTTTGTTTGCAACAACAATCTCCTCTATTTGGGTCTTCTCCACCCCCATTTTAGGGTAACTTCTCTTTAATGGAGTGTGTTGTTGCGATAATGGGGAAGGGTCAAGGGTATAAGCGTAAGTTCTCTTTTCCTGGGGTAATAAGATAGAGCGTAAATCATCCAGGGTAGGTTCCAAGAAAGTGGTCACATGTTTGGCCATGCATGGATGGATTCACCTCGAGCCTCAGGGCACATTAGAACCGCATGATTCCACTTGGGTAGAGCACGGTCTGCTTGACTTCTTATTAGTAGGGTGGGGGGAGTTGTGGGTCGATCTTATTCTTCTTTCAGGCGAAGAGTTTCATGGCCTGTGGGATTAATTAAGAGTGCAACCTATGTTTTGTTGGTAGAGAGCGCATGGAACATTTGTTCTGTTGGGCAAATTGAGGCAACAATCATCTATTTGTATGGATGACGATTCTGGGCATGGAAGGATCTTGTCAGGGTTGTTTCTATTATTGAAGGAGATGAGACAGATTGTATTAATAGGTTTGAGATGGAATGCTGAGAATGGAATGTGAAGGTTTTGTGGATAGTTATTTTCTTGGACAAGAATTTCTACTAAATCTCTAGGCCAATTACCACAGTGTAGGAGTAAATCTATAAACATGTCATTTGAGCTTGGGTTCAGGGTGAATTGCACTAGCTGCTGCCATCACCGGGGAGCCGTCTAAAATCCATTGACTACGATTGTAGTCTTTCTCATCCATCTGGCATTGTGTTTTAGCTGAAGTGTTTGGGGCTACAGAAGCAGTCGAACTGGGCTTGGCATATAATAGAGAAGGTTTTTTTACCGATGTCGAATGTTGACAAGCAATCCAGGTATTTTTAATCTTTTTCATTTTAGGGGCTAAAAATTAATTATTTTGGTGCTTTAGATAATGATTAGGATTTTGTTGTTTTGTGCTTTAGATAATGATTAGGGTTTTGTTGTTTTTGGTTGAATAAGGCTTTGTCGATGAAAATTCTTGCATATGGTGGAGAAGGTTTTGTTTACTCTTTTCCTTCGTGAATGACTCGTCAAATTTTATGAATCCATCGATTGGTGTTTCACAAGCAACAAGATGGGACCTTTCATTCCCTTCCCCACAACCGCCTTCTAAAGATAGAATCCCATTTGGCATCAAGAGATCTATTAGAGCTTGACCTACCAGATATCCATGAATCCTCTCTTTCGAGACGAACTACCACCTATGAAATGGTTAAGCACCTCTTCCGTCAGATCCAAAACTTCACCGTTGCGCTAGCTCTAGCCATGGAAAATCCAGATCCACTCAGTTTCTACTGTTAAGCATAACGCTATTTGCTATTCGAATAGATACTCATTTAATACCAGGAATTCTCACCCTAAATTAGCGGTATTCTTTGCTTCATATGAAGAAAATGATCAAACTATCACATAAGTCACATTTGTAGAGTATGCTTAATCACCTTTAGAGAGTGTTTCTTGCCTCCCAATAGGCATGGTGATAGAAAATGGATATCGTGATCAGGAAATCCATAGGCTCACATAAGATCTACATGGATCAGTGTAACGAACCTTTCAATTGCACCAAACATGCAAAAGAGAATGAGTGCAAAGGAGGAAAAATAAAGGCTGAAAACATACACTAGATGTTAGATGTTATGTGCATGAAAGCTGGACTCTAAATGAGTCTTGATAACAAGTTTAAGCTAACAGTAACATTGTTAGGAAAAATGTTTCAATATTTTTACTTTTATTCATCTGTAATTGTCAACTAATGGAATTGACACTAGTACCCAAGTAGCAAGTTAAACAATATGGAAACATCATATGCTCCATGCCATAATCTCTTGTACGAACTTAGAAGTCCTTGAAAATTCTTTAAAAAGGTAAAAACCTCAATATGCTTTTCCTGAAGGCTGAAAATGACAACATTTGTCTAGTATTTACTGCAACACAGCTCGAGAACACATTCCCACTTTTGTTTCCCATTTGATGAAAATCCTCTGATATATCAAAGCTCAATATTAGGGTAGCCATCTCAGCCATTTACTCCTTATGTGCACTCTTTGGTAGCTCTCCATATGAAACTGAAACAACAAAAAACAATTTTTCCAGGGATAGAATTGATAAATCCACTGAGTTTGAATTTGAAACAACACATCACATTTTACTCTTACAGTGGAATTGATAAATCCATTAAGTATGAAACTGAAATGACACACCACATTTTTTCAAGAGGGTGGCATTGATAAAGAGAGCTTGAATTTCATTCTTTAGTTAATTTTTCTAACAACTCTGTAAATATTTTCTCGGAGATCAAGTTGTTCAGAAAGAATTAGATAGATATGCCCTTTTTCTTCCATTACAACTTAATTGCAATCATTTTCTTGCAAGAAGCTAGGAGAATTACTTTTATTTCAAAGGAGATCTGAGGCTTCCATAAAGCCAATAAAAATCCCATCCCGCAAGACTCACAAACATGGAATGTGTGAAAGAGTTATAAGAATTGGGAAAAAAGAACAAACTGAAGATATCAAGCTAGAGACAAAAAGAATGATGAGATCAACATTGCATAAGTAGCAAAACTTTATACATTCATCATTTATTTAGAATTATAGGACACAATTTGTCTTTTACATTGATGGAGCTAGATCCAGCTTGCATTGGTTAACTAAAATGGCCTAAGTTGTATTGAAAGATGGGAACTATATTCATCAAACGTTCAAAAGCATTAAGGAAGATTCATGTGGATGAACAACTTTGCCACATTTAGACACAAAAATCAGTAGTGGAAAGCTTCAATCCTAAATTGCAACTGCAAAATAACATCTTAAAATAAATAGATTGCTTGGTTGTTAGATATATACAAAGAGGTATACAAGCAATGTTCAAGGTGACATTACTTGGCTTCCCTACATGGGCATATGATCAAGATTTTATAGTGCTGGAATATTTACTTTCTCAAGAAAATAAGATCCATTTACATCAACAAGTCTAGTTGATTGATGAGTCTCACAGTCAAAATATGAATATTCAATTATCTGCTAGCCACTGGGCAGAAGTATGTCGTTTTTTCCAGGAGGGTGGAACTAATAAAGAGAGATTGAATTTCATTCTTGATTGAATGTTTATAACAACTTCATTAATATTATCTGGGAGATCAAGTTGTTGAGAAATAATCAGATACATATTCCCTTTTGCTTCCATTGCAAATTAATTGCAATCGTTTTCTTGCATGAAGCTAGGAGAATTACTTTTATTTCAAAGGAGATTTCATGCTTCCACAAAGCTAATAAAAATCCCATCCTGCAAGACTCACAAACATGGAATGTGTGAAAGAACTACAAATAAAATCTTCATTCAAATGACTGAATTGGGCAAAAAAGAACAACCTGAATATATCAAGCTAGAGACAAAAAGAACGATGAGATCAGCACTGCCTAAGTAGTAAAACTTTATACATTCGTCATTCATTTACAATTAGAGCATAGAATTTGTATTTCACATTGATGGAGCTAGATCCAGCTTGCATTGGTTAACTAAAATGGCCTAAGTTGTATTGAAATATGGGCATTATATTCATCAAACATTGAAAAGGATCAATGAAGATTCATGTGGATGAACAACTTTGCCACCCTTGGACACAAAAATCAACAGTGGGAAGCTTCAATCTTAAATTGCAACTGTAAAATAACATCCTAAAAGAAATAGATTGCTTTCTTGTTAGATATATACAAAGAGGTATACAAGCAGTGTTCAAGGTGACATTACTTAGTTTCCCTACATGGGCATGTGATCAAAATTCCATATTGCTGGAATATTTATTTTCTCAGGAAAATAATTTCCAATTGATATCAACACATCCAGTTGATTGATGAGTCTCACATTCAAAATCTAAAGATTGAATTATCTGCTAGCTACGGGGCAGAAATATGCCATTAATGTTTAGGATATACCTATGCTTATACCTCAAGATAGAGTTTAAAGTGTTTCTTCCCTACTCCAATCGAGGATGCAATCAAGGCAATGTTCTCTTGTATTCATTATATAATAGTCATTTTGGAAGCAATAGAGTGTTGCTGCTATTTTGGATTTTGGAAAATTGTGTGTGATACCTATAGGTGGAAAAATTGTAGAAATTTGCAAACTTATCCTGCACAAGAACTCTTAAAATAATATGGATAGTTTAATATTACTTGGATCAACCCCATGCACTTAAAACGTACTTGATCTGTTGCATCTTCCTCAGAGTTATCAACTTCCTAGAATCTCCTGTTTAGGAATGATTCCATAATTAGATTTAATATTGAGAATATTCAACCTAGCAATATCAAATTTCCTTACATGAAGACAGGGATGTTGTCATTTCTCAGCTAGATTACTCATCATAGAGAATTATTGTCTAATAAGTTCCTTAGTAGCATTGACCATCTCAAAAGGATGCATTTGTTCACACACAAAAAATATGTGCCGATGTGCCTTGGCCAGTTCTCTATAACGGAAAAGAAAATAGGAATTCATGACTTTTGAGATCATCCCTACAAGGGGACAAGTCTCTGAGAATAAGTTAAAGACAACCTTCAACAATGTTTATGGACCCTCATGTGGGTAATTCCTTAGACATTTTGAACAAAAGAAGACTCCATGAGATCTTCCACAACTCCTATGGAGAAAAATGAGGTAGTAAGGTTGTTACTCAAATATAGGTCCCTCCCTCAAATGAAGAGTGCAGCCTCATACTGTTGGGGTCATAGGACATTTTGGAGGTGAATGTTCAAGGGTACCAATATTCAACTCCATCTTAATGGGCATAATAGCTCCTCACCCACTACATAATCAATCCAACGGTAGCTCAACTTCATTATAGCTAATTGAAAAGTACTTTCTAAAATAAAACAGCTTCGATTTCAAATTTGATATATTGATTTTCACGTAGCATTCTATTTCTGTTGCCTCATTAGTTGCAATAGTAGTTCCATCTTGGGTAACAAAAATTTCATCAAAAGATAAAGTGTTACCCCATAGCTATCAAAGTTTTCAAAGATAGACTCACAACAACCATCGATTCCTCTCACACTAGCAAGACAATGAAATCCATAATTGACTTAACAAAGATTAATTAGAAATACAAATCCTTAGCTTTTTCTTGTGTAACCTATGGGTCTTGTTCATCATCACTCACATCACAGAGATCTGTGACAACTCCTCTTCTCTACGTGGCTTCCTTGAAGTCCATCCTCACTAACATGGCCCTAAACAACTTGGTAATCTCATTAACAACACCTCTTCATTGTCCTCAACCTTAGACTTGGTATTCCTTTGTATAATACAGTACAATATAAATCTGAAATTGTACACTGTAATTCGTAAAAAGCACATGTATGTGTTATACACCACACAAGTTCTTGTCAACATGATAACTTAAACAAAAAAAAAGTTAGAGTTCAATCTGGCCTTCAAAAACCAGGTCTTAATCAATATATAACATGAAAATACCGTGCAATGAGGAAAATTATTGAACAGTCGAAGCACAAAATATAGCTTCCAAAATTGATACGTGGAAAGCAATGTATTGGAAAATATTTCTTGAAACCCTTACTGGAGGGTTTATATGCTTCTTGAGTAAAATAGAGCGTATAGATAGATGTATTAAAATTAGGGCAACACCACCACCTTTGTGTTTTAATTGTTTCTTTGCTCACTAAAATATTCCAAGTCTGAATCATAGAGATGATATGATAGCTAAAGCTAAGTTTATCTTCTCCATGAAAAAATAATCCAATTTTGGACATGACACGTCGAAAAATCCAATGAAAGAAGGATATAAAGCCAATACAATGCACTTTCTCCCCTGTTTCTTGTTTATAATTTTTATTGGAACAAGACTGGATTTTTAATAATTGGAATGATGTGTTTTGTGGGCTAGTTATCCTTCTTTCCTTGACAGGGATAGGTTGATCTGTTGCTTATCATTCCTAACCATTAATTGTGTTAAAATTTAACTGAACTAGTGCTAGCCACAACCTAGGAGTTGTGTTAAACTTTCACTGATCTATTGGTTGATCACAACCCGCTTGAGAATTCTGCAGGTCTACAGCTGGACCATGTCCCATTAGAAAATAGGGGAAGTTTAGTGAAAAAAAACATTGATGAAGTTTAGTGGTACAGGTAAAAACCAGATTGATGAATTTCAGCTTAAGTAAATGGATAAACCAACTTGATGTAGTTAAGAGGAAGTACCATATTGAGTCCATGGAGAAACATGGTGTAATTAAGATGAAGTACTAGATCCAGTTCATGGAGCAACAATTTATGTAATTGAGACGAGGTACTAGATCCTAAGGCATTTTAGGTTTTTTTGTTGGATGAGGTTATCACTGTTACATCCACTTACACAAATTATAACACCTTGGGTAGAGTGCAAAAACCTTCCCTCCAAATTGAACACCGAAGTTCAGAGGAGGTACAGCTGGACCATGTCCCATTAGAAAATAGGGGAAGTATAATGAAAAAACACATTGATGAAGTTTAGTGGTACAGGTAAAAACCAGATTGAAGAATTTCAACATAAGTAAATGGATAAACCAACTTGATATAGTTAAGATGAAGTACCATATGGAGTCCATGGAGAAACATGGTGTAATTAATATGAAGTACTAGATCCAGTTCATGGAGCAACAATTTATGTAATTGAGACGAGGTACTAGATCCTAAGGCATTTTAGGTTTTGTTGTTGGATGAGGTTATCACTGTTACATCCACTTACACAAATTATAACACCTTGGGTAGAGTGCGAAAACCTTCCCTCCAAATTGAACACCAAAATTCAGAGGTGGTATAGTGAAAAACATAGATTGAGGATGTTCAAGGTAGATGGGAAAACTTGAAAGAATTGAGGACTGACTATGGTAGTATTATATTTGAAAAAGTCATTTTAAACTTTCCCAAGAAGATATTGGCCAATTTCCATGGATAAAGTCCCAATCTAGTTCAAACTTATACACAATATTCCTAACTTGAAGTAATAAATCACAATACTTGATGTCCTTGTCCAATATTGATATCTGTTTAGTGTGAAAAATTGCAATATCTCAGCTGTTGATTAGGGACTTAATCTCGGTCGTTGATTTGTCAATGAAAAAAGTATAAGAGGAGGCTTGAGGGTCACTTGGAGAACACACTAAGGGAGACTAGTCAGTTCAATTTCCGGAGCAGGGTTAGCTAAGAAATTGAACCAGTGGTCTGGTGAGCAGTCAGGACTCAGGAGGCAGCAAGTACGGAACAAAGAGACGGGATCAACCACTAGAGATCAACGTTGAGGCATTTCGGGCAGTCGCAGAGGCAGCAGGACACTGCGCAGTCACTATCTGGGCCTGCATGGGTGACACAGAGAGGCCCAAGGATGACGCAGTCAAATAGGGGCTGACGCAGTCAAGTAGGGGCTGACATAGAGGGTCTGAGAGCCATGCAGAGGTTAGTCGAGTTGATGCTGGGATTGCGAGAAGTGCTGGAGAATTTTTCTCTATGTGGGTAAGCCAGTTTGGCACCCTGTTCTACTGAAGAATTACTAAATAATAAAAACCTCCCTTGCTGCACCGGTTTTCCCACATTGGGTTTTTTTCGGGGACTGTTGTCCAAAATAACTGTGTCAATGTGTTGATTCTTGTGCATAAGTTTGTTTAGGGTTTATGACTTCATAAGTTTGTTTATGAAACCAGCTCAAGAAAATATATAAAAGATAGATCAACGCCTTAGAATTCAGCCTCTTCGAGGGGGCAACCTCCTTTACATTACATAAATGAACAATTCTTGGATGATACAAATGAAAAGACCTCCTTTCTAAGGCCCAAGGCTCCACTGCAAGGCTAAGACTTCACCATATATGCCAAGGTCGAGCCCCCTTTCTTTACCCTTCTCCCACCTTCCCGCACTCATAAACCAGCCCATTGTACAGAGTCTGGAAGTGGATACAACATAGGCGGACTTGGAATATGATTTATACAAAGAACTTGTTATGAAACCAGCTCAAGAAAAGATAGAAAAGATAGATCAACCTCTTCGAGGGGGCAACCTCCTTTACATTACATAAATGAACAATTCTTGGATGATACAAATGAAAAGACCT
>APFE031228394.1:0-18636 GCA_000404065.3 Pinus taeda
CTTTACACAAACAAAATGATCAACAAAGATCCTAATGCAGCTAATAACAAGAAATGAAAGTTTTTCTTTTTCTTTTTCTTTTTAAAAGCAACAAATAACAATAAATGCTAATTAATATAATGCAAAAAGATCTTTTGTTTTTCTTTCTTTTAAGATAGCATGATGCACTTAACAAACCTCAAGAGATATTCACAAGTATAAACAAACACAATTCACTCAATAGAACCAATTCTGAAACATCAAGATGACCTGTCAAAGCAAGGAAAAACACAAAGACTTTCAATGAACCATGTGATCTAAGTTCAGATGAAGTCAAGCAAAATCCAAAAAAGCTAGAAGTGAATCACTCGAAGAATAGAATACCAAACTTTCATAACCACTAGATGAGTGCAGAAAACAACCAAAAAGTTGACTGGATTATCAAACCATAACTCCACAAAAGGCTCGACATGCAAAGCCACTAGGTGTTCTAGGGCTAGGATACAAAATCGATAGAAATAAGCAAACAACTGAAGGATAAAAGTAATAACCAGTCACACAAAGGTCTAACACACTTTCAGAAGCTACAAAAGATATAGAAAAACAAAAATATGAGTTTAAGGAGCTTTCAACTAAGAAACTGGCAAAATTCACAAAGCTGGCGCGATTGTGAATCTGCAACTTGCGCTATTCAGGAATTGGCGCGAGTTCCTGTTGTGCAACATGCACCAACTGGCGCGACTATAAAAGGAAAAAATGCGCCAACCGCATTTGCTAACCCAAAAAATAAATGAGACAAACCAGGGTCGAGCCAATAGTGCTCAGAAGGATCAAACAGCAAATAACAATTTTAAAACTGACCCAGAAAGCTCATTAACTTAGGCAAGCAAGAGAAAACTAACATGCAAGACAAACTCCAAATAGCTTCTCCCTAGTGGAGTCGCCAAATTGTTAAACAGGTAAATCCCCTCTGCGGACAGAGGCGATCCCACTAGCCCGAAATGGGTCTAGCAACAATCAATTCAAGCTGTTATGCAAGTTCCTAGTTGTATACTAAAAGGTGGATTACGAAGACCAACCTGGAATCCAACACAAATGTCGAAGTAGAGTTGACCCTCCGGCTCCCTTGCTTCAGCAGGTCACAATCCTAGCGATCCTCGCGAACGGACACCTGCACATGCAAAGACCGAGACAACTACAAGCATAAAATCCACCAAAGTACAACTATATTTCAGTCAGAAAGGAAATAAATCAAACATCATAATAGGCAATGAGATTGGAACCATAATAGCAGTCGTTTATTAATGAATAATAGGCAGAGAAAGATACAACCAAGGTTCTGACGTTGAACCTATTCTTTTGCTGGGCGAGCAGCTACGTGTGCCTTGCAATAGACCTTCTCTCTCTCAGGATTCCGGCAGCATAACCTCCCTATACTTCAAGACTCTTACTATCACTCCAGACAAGAATAATCACAACTAGCATTACTCTAGAACTCCTTGTCTAATTCATAAGGACAAACTTTTATAAATGGAGAAGGGAGGAAGATTCAATGCACCAGGATGCCCATTGTGGATCGACATTATCTCCGAAAAGCTACTGAGGGTAGATGTCAAGGATAGATGATGACTCTCGACCTCTATCAGATGGATTTTCTCCCTCAAAAGACTTCATGATCTGAAAGGAAAAAACATATGGGTGCGCATTTGCCAAAAATCATTACCAAACTTAGTTGGCGCGAGTTTTTTTCTAGGACATAGCGCCAATGGACGCGCCCCTTTTTGAGGATCTCAGTGATTGGCGTGGATAAGACACTGTGTACCTGCGCCAATGGAAAAGGGCACTTTTCAGGGATAATTTGCAGAAGGTGTCTTCAGGGAACATGAAGTACATACTCAGGGGAACATAATTCAAGTGTTTTTAGGCTATGTCACTGCTCATAGGTCCCGGGATGTATCCTCCAATGTACGAAAACAAGGGTAATAGGGACGGTGACCAGTGATGACAAATTACTGTGTAACAAGGGTGAAATCAAAAGTTTGGTTAAAATTTTCTGGAGCCAAATTTCTGGCAATAAACTTTGCTTAAAATCGTTTAAACACTAAAAATTTACAGTCAAAAGAAGAACTAATACATGGTCAACGCTCGATCGAACACTATAGTCCCTGCTATGCCGCAGGAAGGGACTAATAACAAAAATAATTTTAAGCAAATACATTCATTTTACCTGCCTCTTAACTCTTATACTAGTAAAAGGAATATATGATATTTTGACAAAAATCATCCTACACAACGTGATCTCATTATATTGTGAATTAAGAAATAACAATGAAGGGTTGTAGATTTTATAATTTATGTAGAAATAAGTGTTACAGGGAAGTGTAGTTCTGTCCATTTACGTGGATGTTATGTTTTTAGAAAATTTCAAAATTGATATGAAAATAACTTAGTAGCCATACTTATATGTATTTGACTCTCCATTGCTTAAATAGAAAGATTTGAATTTTAATTTGCGCCACATAAGCATAAGGATTCAAACCCATCGAAGTCATATTGTAACAATATTTACTCTTGTAAAATCTCAAGTATTCATCACATCAGTTAATTTGGAATGGAATATATTGGTATGGAGAAAATTCTTGTAATAGACATGCCACCAAATCTGTTGGTATTTCGAGTCATTAACATTTAGTTTAGAAAGAAATGCACAAAAATAGGAAAGTAAATCACATAAACTAACACATGAAATTACGTGGTAAAACCTTGATAGTGTTGCAAGAAAACCTCCACAGGGCAAGGGATTGGAATTCTTATTGCTCTAAAATGAAGAATGAATATCTAAGATACATCAAGCCTCTTGAGAAATCACCAATTTAATATGGGCTATTTTGTTATGTAACTTCCTATAGTTAAAAACTGACTGAATGGTAAAATGGATTTACTCTGATAATTACATTATTAACATTAATTGTTGTCATTCTTTAACAGTCTCCAGCTTGACAAAAAAGTTCGTAATCCATTTCCAATGCCCATTCAACGTCTCTTATATAGGCTAAGAGAAGCTAAACACCACCCATAGAAAATTTTAGGGGCGAATTTTCACCCTTTGGGGAAATTAACGGGTTTTAAATTTTTAGTGGGCAAATATTTTGTATCATAGTACATTTTTACAAATCACCTCAAATAGCCCACCTTATTTTAATGGAGGGTAAAAAAGGTAAATGTAGCCCTTGAAATTAGGAGTTACAACTTTCCATTCACCCATTTTCAGGAATAGGTTTTATTTAAGTGGATCCATTCCCCCATTTTCAAGAATAGGTTTTATTTAAGTGAATCCTATGGGCCAAATACCATATTTATAAAAGAGGTATGGTAAATTAATAAAAATATAAATAAATGAGAAGGATGGTAAAATAAATAAAACATTTTTAATATTACTCCATAAGTCACCTTATATACATGCAAGGGTGTAAACAAATAAAAATATAAGTAAGTGGAGGTATGGTAAATAAATAAAACATCTTTTTTATACTTACTCAAAAGGTATGGTAAATAAATATAAATATAAATAAACTAGACGTATGGTAAATAAATAAAACCTCTTTTTATATTTAGTCTATAACCCTCATTCTATTTATGAAGGCTCAAGAAAGAGGTTTTATTTAAGTGAATCCTATGGGCCAAATACCATATTTGTATAAGAGGTATGGTATATTAATAAAAATAAAAATAAACGAGAGGTATGGTAAACAAATAAAACATTTTTTTATATTTACTCCATAAGTCACCTTATATTTACAAACACTCAAAAAATGTGTTATATTTAGGTGAAACCTATGGAAAAATACTATGGGACAAATACCATGGACTAGATTGTTATTAATATCATGCAAAAAAAAACTTATTAGCCGTAATATTAGTATTAATAAAAATAAAAATGGCACATGGCACATGGTATTGACCCATGGTATTCACCTCGAATGTAACCTACTTAAATGGGGGAATTAAACCAGCATAGATCCATCTTTACTCTGGATCGACTAACCCCCGAGAGGTATCAAATATTGTGCTATGCAAACTAGCATAGAGTGAAAAAATATTTGATCCCTCTTAGGGCTTGGTGGATCAAGAGTAAAAATGGATGTTGTAATTTAATGTATGTTAAACATTTTAGCTTGGTTAAAATAAAAAATAAAATAAATATCAACTATTAATTTTATTAATTTTTTATAAATTACTAATAGTAAATTTTTTAAGCTCCAGTTTTAATGATAACCCATGGTATTGACCCATGGTAATACCAAGATCTTACAAGATTTATAATTGAGTAAAATATTCGCCATGCCTAGTGAGAGATTCACCAAAAAATTATATATACATATTATATTATTGATAAAATTGCCTTCCATTTTTCCTATATAACATGGAGATTCGCCCATTTATTATACATATAAATTTAGGCGGGGTTCTTAAAAGTTTCCCTGGGACCATCGCTGTTTCTCTACTAAAACTAGCTTTGTGATCATGTTTGCATGATTCTCTCGTGTATGGACCTTCTTGAGAGATACTTTTCCGCCAATGATCACATGCCTTACAAAATGGTACCTTACATCAATGTGATTAGTCTTTCTATGATAAGGGGTAATTTTAGCCAAATGAATAGCACTCTCACTATCACAAAATACATTCAATTTTTCCTAAGTCCTTTCAATCTCATCAAGTAGACCTTTAAACTAGATTTCCTCTTTACAGTCATCTGCAGCAGCTATATACTCTGGTTTAGTCATGAACAAAGCAATTGTTCCTTGAAGCTTTGGCATCTAGCTATTGTCTCCAACTGTAAGAGTAAAAACGTATCCTGTAGTAGATCTCCTTTCCTCCAAATCAACTATATAATCAACATCCACATATCTACATATTCAACATTCACTACCATTAAATATGATACAACGGTCACTTGTTCCTCTGAAATACTGAAGCACCCATTTCACTCCTCACCAATGTTCTTCTCCTGGATTTTCCATGAACTTGCTGACAAATTGAACCGCATGTGAAATGTGAGGTATTTTAGATACCATCACATATATTAGGTTTCCTATTGCATTTTCATATGGTACACGAGAGGTATACTTCTTTTCTTGTCATTTTTAGGACTCAAACCAAAAAAAAATATTAAAATGGGAAGTTAAGGGAACATTAACAGGTTTCACATTGTTCACACCAAAATTTTCAAGTACTTTCTGCACATACTTCTGTTGTGATAACTAGAGCCTTCCATTTTTCCTCTTTCTGTCTATCCCCATGCCCAAGGTATGACTTGTCGCTCCAAGATCCTTCATATCAAATGTAATAGAAATTTGAGCCTTTAACTTATTGATCTCTTCCATGCTTTTTCTTGCAATAAGAATATCATCAACATAGAAGACAAAGATAATGAATATGTCATTCAAACTTTCAAAGTATACATAATCATCATATTCACTTCTAGTAATGTTTTGGCTCACCATAAAGGAGTCAAACTTCTCGTACCATTTCCTGGGAAACTGCCTCAAGCCATAGAATGATTTCCTAAGCTTGCAAAATAATATCCTGTTGCGACCTTGTACAAAACCTTTTGGGAGTTTCATCAAATTCTCTTCGTCCAAATCTACATGAAGTAGAGTTGTTTTAACATTTAATTTTTCTAACTCGAGGTCAAGTAATGCTGTTAGTGCTAATATGGTACAAATATAAATAAGTTGTACAACTGGTGAAAAGATCCCTTGAAAGTAAATACATTCAACCTGAGGATACCCTTTTGCTACTAGCCTCATCTTATAGCTTTCAATACTTCCATCAACATTTTGCTTCAATTTGAAGACTGATTCACATCCGACAACACTCCACCCTTCAAGAAGTTCTAAAAGATCACATTTCCTTTCTTGGCTAAGGAATGCATTTCTTCATCTATAGCCTTTCTCCACTTTTAGCTATCCACATCATCCACTGCTTCCTGATAACAAAATGGTTCCCCATTTCCAGTAATCAATGCAATAGATGAAGAAGAATATTCATATATTTTGGGTTTTCTTCTTTTCCTTGTATACCTTCTTAGAGTAGCTAGTTGTTGAACTGGTTTGTTAAGTTCTGCAGTTTCATTTGCATCTTTTTCTTTATCTTTTTATTTAGAAATCTCTCCCTTGTTTCAAATTTCTAAAAATGATTTAGTCTCCAACTGAATTTGATAATTTGATGATACTTGTTCATGTTCAACCTTTTCAACACCCAAATTTAGAATAGAATATTCATTAAATCTTACATCTCTACTAATGACTATCTTATGTGAAGAAGGATCCACAACCTTTGTACTTTCACGGCATATTCATACCCAACAAAGACATAATATTTTTCTTTTGGGTCCAACTTTGAACTTTTATTATTTGGACAAAGAGCATAGGAATCAAAACCAAAAAATATTAAATGTGAAT
Source organism: Pinus taeda (assembly GCA_000404065.3). Lineage (NCBI taxonomy): Eukaryota > Viridiplantae > Streptophyta > Pinopsida > Pinales > Pinaceae > Pinus > Pinus taeda. Next base: position 6,447 of record APFE031228394.1, read on the forward strand.
AATCAAAAGACTTAACTAACCAAAATTCTTGTGCAATTTTACAATTAATGGCAACTAAAGGTGATATGTTTACCAAATGACAGGTCATAGATATTTCTTCTGCCCACAACTCCTTCTATAAGTCAAAATTTTTGATCATGCTTTTGGATCTCTCCATCAGAGTCTGATTCATATGCTGAAAAATGCCATTTTATTGAGGAGTATTAACAATAGTTTTATGTCTAACAATTCACTCATCCTAAAAATATTGTTCAACTTCTAAGGAAGTATATTCACTGCCATTGCTAGTTCTTAAACATTTAATTGAATTTCCTATTTTCTTTTCCACCATAGCTTTAAATTATTTAAAAATATTAAATACATCAGTTTTTACTTTCAACATATAGACGCAAACTTTCTTAGAGTAGTAATCAGTAAATGGCAAGAAGTATAAAGCACCTCTATAAGATACAATAGGAGATGGTCCCCAAACATCAAAATGAATATAGTCCAAAATTCCTTCACTATTATGACTTCAAATTTCACATTTATGTTTACATTGTTTTCGATGTACATAATATTTGCAAAAAAACCAAACCCAAGGATTTCAAGTTAGGAAGAAATTTGTGATTCATCAGTACCTGAAGGTCCTTTCCGCTCATGTGACCTAGTCGTTGATGCCATAGGCGAGTATCTTGTTCTGCCATCTCAGATACAGTCACTTTGCCACTCACCTCAGTACTTCCTTTGATTCTGTAAAGGTTTTTGATCTTCTCAACCTTCATACGAACTAGAGCATCCTTTGAAACTTTCAACCTTGCATTTTGACATGTAAACTTGTAACATTCTGAGTCCAATACTCACAAAGAAATCAATTTTATTCTTAAATAGGGTACATGTCTAACATCACTCAATTTTTTGACGGTATCATCATACATTTTTATTCTGACCTTTCATATCGCAACATTCTGACAAGATAATATACTACCCATAAACACATAACTACCATTGACAACATCATATGAAGTGATCCAATTTTTGTGTGAACATATGTGATGGGAAGCACCAACATCTAACAACGAATTTTCATAATTCTGAGAAACATTGTAAACAATAAAAGCTTCATCTACCATAGCTAATTCACGGAAAAAAATTCATCAATCATACCTTACTCAAGTTGATTTTGATTTTCAATGTACTCCTTTCTTTTCCAACAGTCATTCTTGAGATGCCATGTTTTGTTGCAATACCAACATTTGACTTTACACTTCTTTCCTTTTGATTTTGATCTGGAAGAACTTTTTTCTTTCTCCCCTCTTTCATGGAACAACCATTGGATACCGTGGTTTATTTTTTGGAACCATCAATGCTAAAATTCCTCCATACTTCTTCATAGAACAAAGCTCCAACAACGGAATCAAATTCCAAATATTCAGTTGACCTTAAATGTATACAAGACGCAAAGTGATCCTAAGACTCGAGCAAGGAACATAACATGGTAATAACTTTATCTTCTTCTTCACACTTAACATTCACATCTGACAATTGACAAATAGGTGCATTAAATACAGCGAATTTTTTTCCAATTTTAGTACCCTCCTTCATCTAAAGGCTATATATTTACCTCTTCAAATAAATTATGTTGGTTAAATATTTGGTCATATACATTGTTTCCAATTTTACCCACAAACCTACTATTGAGGTTTATTTAACAATGTTGAATAGAACTTCATCTTCTAGGCACAACCTGATTGTACTGAGATCTCGGGCATCCAAGTCTTCCCAATCCTAATTTGTCATGCCAACAGGTTTCTTCCTAACTCCAACTAAATCTTTATGCAACCCTTGTTACACTAGAAAATCTTATACTTTTAGTTTCCATAATGCAAAATTGTTCTTACCGGCGAACTTATCCTCCTCAAACTTAGCAGTAGTCATTTATTCCATTTCTTCTTACATAGGATATTTCTAAAAATGGTAGAATTTTTTTGAGTCCTCCAATTAGGTTTAAAAAAAAAATTCTCACGATGGTTTTCATAAATTCCTTTTTTCTGGTTTCTAGGTTTCTATTTTTTTAATAAAAGAAAAAAAAAACATCAAACTACTTAATTCAACTTGAAAAAATATATTTTAACAATTTTCATTAATATTCTTTCATTTCGGGAAACCCAACAAGACCTTTTATCACTTCTTAATTTCAAAGAATTTTATAGGGAATTCTTCTACAGGAAAAAATTAGCTAGGACAAGTGACAAGTTGATCTGTCGTTGCTCAGATGGTGGATCGTTTTGTGGTGGCCTCCTTAGCTAAATAGGTTGCATCAGGTCGCATAAATGCATCTTGTTTTGTGGCTTATGGCTAAGCAAGATGGCTGCCACTTAAAAAAATATATATATATTCGGCAGCACTGATTTTTTCAGCGGCGACTCAACCCTCGTCTAGTGACTCATTCCTCTATCGTGACTTTCTCATCAATGACTTTTGCATGAATTTACTCAAAAACTATGGGGTTTCTACTCTTACTCTGATCGACTCCCTCTACTCCTCCTCTACCTTGAAGAAATAATTCAAGACTTTGATTTCTTTGGCAGGTTTTTGCGGTAGTTTCTTTGGCGGGTGTCTGGGTCAATGAGTTGATTTCTATTGGCATCAATGGGGCTACGAAAAATAATCGTTTCTTCCTCTTTTTGACAGACCTACACTTCTACACAGTGGCTGGCTCTAGAAAAAATTGGTTACTCTACTTTGATCAGATTCAAAAAAAATTCTTTACAACTACCTCACGACCTTCACAACCTCATTCATGCTTCTTCTCATTCTCTGCTCCAATACCACTTGTTGGTATTTGGAGCCATTAACATTTAATTTAGAAATAAATACAAAAACATAGGAAGTTGAAACACACAAACTAACACAATAAATTATGTGGTAAAACCCTGACATTGTGTCAAGGAAACCTCCATGGGGCAAGGGACTGAAATTCTTATTACTCCAAAGCTAAGAATCATTATCCAAGTTACATTAAGTCTCTCGAGAAATCGCCAATTTAATTTTGGCTATTTCGTTAGGTAACTTCCTATAGTTACAAAAGTAACTGAACAATAAAATAGATTTACTCAGATAATTTCATTATTAACATTAATTATTGTCATTATTTAACAAAATCATCTTGAACCTGATATTTAATAGTTATGTTCAGTGTTTGTTAAAAATGTGAAGAAAATTATTTTTAAGTCTATCAGTGATGTCAAGCATGTAACAGATGAAAAAGTGTGGGTACCAATTCACTTAGGACAACACTGTTATTTTCATAGACATTACAACCTACCAAAATGAAAAGTATTCTCCTTCTAATAAAATTTATCTTCATATTTTCCATAGGAGAACATTATGTTATATGCACACAAAGGAATACCAAACTGTAAATTTGTCTATCTTCTACCAAGATAGCTAAAACATTTATTGAGTAGCCTAAATGACCATCAAAATTCTTATGTAGAGCACGATAGAATTATAAGATATATAGTTGTTGTAATATTCCAAAACTCTTGAAGTCATAAACACCATAAGACTGTAATCCACAAAGTATCAATATGCTTATAGAAAGAAAAAATGTGATAGAGTGTTGCTTGTTGCTGAATATATCAAACAAATTACAAAACTGAAACAATCGTAAACTATATATGAAGGAGTACAAAATATTAAAAAATTATGTGATACAAAGAAAGATTAAGCAATTAATGTCAATGATGTCACATATGTGACAGATGAAAAAGTGTGGGCACCAATTCACTCAAGAAAACAATGTTCTTTTCATACACATTAGAACCCAAGAAAATGAAAATAATTTTCCTTCTAATAAAATTTATCTTCATTTTGTCAAAAGGAGAACATCATGATATGTGCATACAAAGTAATGCAAACCCCTAAATTCTTCTATCTTTAACCAAGCTAGCTAAAACATCTATTCAATAGCCTAAGTGACTATCAAAATTCTTATTTATAACATGATAGAATTAAAAGTTCTATAGTTGTTGCAATATTCTAAATCTCTTGAAGTCACAAACACCAGAAGACTGCAATTCACAAAGTACCATTATTCTTATAGAAAGAAAAAATGTGATCAAATGTTGCTTTCTCCTGAAAATATAAAATAGATTACAGAACCAAAACAACCATAAAATTTATATCAAGGAATATAAAATATTAAAGATTTTCATGATACAAAGAAAGATTAACAAATTAAAACAACAAAAAAATGTTATAGGTCACTGTGTACGTTTATTTCACGATGAATGAAAAAACCATAGATGTTTATCAGACTCTTTCAAAAGAAAATTGAAAACTCGTAATGGCACACTCAATTAATACTTACTATCAATGAAGAATCTAATGTTTTAGAGTGATAATGACACTAACTACAATTTAATAGTCAAAAACCTTAAGGAAAGACAAAAAGAAAAAATGGCATCGAAATGGTTGGGGAAATTGTTTAAATTCAAAAATTGTAAGGAAAGGGTGTTATATATAACTCACTTAAGAGCCCTTCTAATATATATGTTGAATTTATTTGTTTGGAAGAAGCTTCTTCAGTTTTTCATGTTGTTTTAAACATATGAATAAATTATTATTATTTTTTATGTCCTTGAAAACATTATATAAAATAAGAAAAAGTGTTTATGTTTAAGCATGAAAAGTCTTCATCAGTAAATTTTGTAAATAATTCCATAATCTACAGTACCTTGTAGATACCTCAAAACATTCTTCACTGCATTTCAATGGCTTTCAAGTGGCTTAGACATAAATTGGCTTAACATGTCTACTACATAAGCCAAATCAGGTCTAGTGGTGGTTAGGTAGATCAGACTTCCAACCAGTTGTCTGTAAAGTATTGCATCTGCCGCTTTTGAGCCATCTGCAACTGCAATTTGATGTTCTGCTGCAATGGTACCAGTGCAGACTTACACTGATCCATTGTAAACTCTTCTAATAGGCCTTTGACATCCTTTGCTTGACAGAGAAATGTTTGACCTAAATCTCTCTAGATATTCGGACCTAAATAGTATCTAAGTTCACCGAGATGCTTCATCTCAAACATCTGCGACATTTGTTGTTTGATTTCATCAATTAGATATATGGCATCACCTGTAATTATCAAATAATATACATATAATGAAATTAGCACTACGCACCCTTGTTCATCTTTCATGGTGTAAAGATTAGGGTCATACTTATTTCTATGATAGTCAGCTTGTAGAAAAAATGAATCCATTTTCTCATACCATGACCTGGGAGCTTGTTTTAGTCCAAAGAGTGCTTTCTTCAACCTACAGACTAAATGTTATTTTCCCTTTTGGACAAACCCTTTCGGTTGCTCTAAATAAACCTCTTCTTTTAGTTCCCCATTCAAAAATGAAGACTTTACATCTAGTTGGTGCATCATCCAATGTTTCTTAGTACCTAAAGAAATTAACATTCTGATGGTGTTCAATTTAGCTACAGGGGCAAAGGTTTATTCACAATCTATCCCTTCTTTTTATGTGTACCCCTTTGGAACCAATCTAGCTTTCAGTTTTTCTATAGTTCCATCTGCATTAATTTTTGGTTTATATAACCATTTGCAACCTATGACCTGTTTTCCTTTAGGGATTTCTACCAATTCCCAAGTGTTGTTTCTGATTATTGAATCATATTCCTATTCCATGGCCATTTTCCATTCATTATTTTCATTTTCTTCTTTATAACTAGATGGTTCAACCACATTCATCATACTAGTTATAAAAGCATTTTCCCCATATATTGCAGGCATTTGAGCTTATATACTTGATCTCCTAAGTGGTGGGGTGGTGGTTTCAAACCTTGTTTCTTCCTGTTGCTGCTACTGTTGCTATTACTGGTATTGCTGTTGTTATTGCTGTTGTTTCTGCTATTGTTGTTGTTGTTGTTGTTCATCATCTGCCTTTGTTTGTTGTTGATCTTAATTGTTCTATGCGTTCTCTTCTTCAAAGTACAGAATGTCCCTTCCATCATATTGCTCATTAGTTTCTTCACTATCCTGCTCATGGAATTTAAAATCTCTAATAACAAAGATCTTGTGAGTAGAGGGATTAAATAATTTGTATGCTTTATATGATGAACACTACCCTATAAAAGTGCATTTGATGGCTTTTGAGTTTAATTTCTTTCTATCTTCCTTGGGTATGTGGAAAATGCTTTACATCCAAATATTCTTAAGTGTTTTATTGCAGGCTTATATCCATATAAAGCTTCAAAAGGAGTTTTAAACTCAAGACTTCTTGTAGGACTCCTATTTTTTAAATAAATCACAGTATTCATTGCTTCAACCCAAAACCATTTGAAAGATTCTTACCTTTCAGCATACTTCTTGCACAATCCACCAGAGTTATGTTCTTCCTTTTTTTTACTCCATTCTGCTGTGGAGTATGGGGTACTATAAACTGCTGCAAAATTCCATGATCTTCATAATATCTGATGACTTCATATTTCCTATATTCTACCCCTTGATCAGAGCGGAAAAATTTTATTTGTTCCCCTATTTTTCTTTCAATCATATTTTTAAACTGCTTTAAGTATTCAAATGTATGACTCTTCTTACTTAAGAAATACAACCAAGAAAACTTTGTACAGTCATCAATGAACAATAGAAAATACACTGCACCTCCTAATGATTTTGTCTGCATGGGACCACAAAGGTCTGTGTGCACTAACTCCATTATACCCCTCTGTTTCTTTTCTACTCTAACGGGGAATTCTTCTCTATGCATTTTTCCTAAAGTACATGCATCACAATTGGTATGTACTTGTTTTAGCATAGGAATATCTCTTACCATTTCTTTCCTCTGTAGTAATAGCGAATCATTGTAATTGATGTGGCCAAATCTCTGGTTCCAAAGCTCTTTTGTAGTCAGGCTCGCCATTGTCAATGCTCGAACCGGCGGAAGTCTCACATCCAACTTGTACAGTCCTCCTGTTCGGATTCCTGTAGCAATTGTCTTCATTCTATCTAGCAGATACTTTATGTAACAGTTAGATTTTAAAAATTCAACTTTCAAATCTTGATCTGTAATCATTGATATAGAAATCAAGTTCTTTATTATGCCAGGCACATACATAACATTGTAAATTTGTTTAATATTACCTTCAGGTAGAATGACAGAAACTTTCCCACATCCTTTGATTTGATGACTCCTGTCATCTCCTAGGTAAATCTGTGCGGCTTTGTTGATCTCTTTAAAATCCTCCAGTCAGTGCTTGTTCCCAGTCATGTGCGTTGACGCTCCTAAGTCTACATACCAGATGTCTGGATCAACATTTTCATCATGATCTACCATGAACAATCTTAAATTTTGCACCTGATCACCATTCGCGAGATGACCTGCATCTCTCTTTGGCTTTTGTTGTTCTTCATGATACTTCTTTTCCCTACATTCCCTGGCAATATGACCCAATTTTTCGCAATAAACATTTAGATTTAGATTAGTTTTTATTCAGGTGCATACCTTGGGTCAGATTTGGCTGTTTATGTGAACTTGCTCTGTTTTGCTGTTGTGGACCTCCTTTCCCTTTGTAGAATTTTTTCCTCACCACCAATGCAAGATCGGCACTCTAGGGCTTCAGAGTTGATCTCCTCTTTTCTTCCTACATTGGTATACATGTCAACTCTTCAAAATGCGAGATCTTTTGCCTGGCATTGATCCGAGTGATGAATATCTGATAATCATCAGTGACACAATTCATTGTAATGGTCACAATGTCTGTATCGTCCATTATATGACAAATAACTGATAATTTGGTTTTCAGATCCTTGACCCTTGCTACGAATGAAGCAATTGTTTCATTCTCCTCTATCTTCATTGACAACATCTTACTCTTGAGGAAGAAAAGACAATTTGAATTTCTGATCTCGTACAATTCCTTCAGAATTCCCCAGATCTCGTTAGCTGACTTACCTTCTCTGATGCTCGGTATAATGCAGTCTTTCACTGACATCTTTAACATTGTCCTCGCTCTGCTTTCTCATTTCTTCCAATCTCGAACTGTTGCTGATCTAGGCGCTGGCCTTGGCTCATCCCCATTCACAATCGTCCAAGCACTTTGTGCTTCTAGCAGAGTCTGCATCTTAAACTTCTAATTTGCATAATTGGAACCATCGAGCTTGTTATGCTCATTCATGCATGCTTCAAAAATATTGTTATTCATCTTAGCGATTTCGAAAAAAAAAATCGACAGGTAAAAGATGTTAAATTTACCCCAGATCTGTGACAGAGACAGATCATTGTTGTCTGATCTTGCAGCACACGTGCAAATCACCGTGGCTTTCTTCTCAGCTTCCAAACAACCTCCTGTTGTCAGCTATAGCCTTGTTCTTGGCTTCCCCACTCAGCTTCTCTGACAGCTACATCCTTGTTCTTGGCTCCTTCATGGAGTTTCTTTGATTTACACGATTGTCACAGATATACACTCAATATCCAAAACTTTCGCAGAAATACACCAAGTTTCTGAGACTAGTCGCAGATATATGCCCAATATCCGAGGCAGTGACTGAAATACACCAATTTTCTGAGACCATCACAATTGTACACTAGAAAATTGCGACGATCGAAAGATAAAATTTCCGAGAAGTTTAGTAGTGCTATCGTTGCAGCTATCCAATCAAAACCTGCGACGATTTTGGTTCAAAGAACCACGCACCAGTCAGCGTATAGGTTCCTCAGCCTTGGCGCTCTGATACCATGATGAAAATGACAATGTTTGTATAAAAAAAATAAAACCCACTCATCAATTGTACTAAAGAGAGTCTGGCTCTGCAGAGCGCTTTACATTGCTCATCAACATTACACATTAAATAGAATACATAGTTTTAGGGAAGTTAGAACAACATCCTAAGAAATAGAAACTAATTCCTACCCTCAAGCCACATGTCCTACCCTCAAGCCACATGAACCAACTCTATTCTAAGATATTCTCTATTATCTTCAACACTCTATGTGAAAATTTTACGATATACTTAAGTGTCGCCCTCTTGATTGGAGCGAGGAGAACTGAGTAGATACTTAACCCTAATATATGTAATTAGTAAAATGAAAACATGATGCGTATTGTAAAAACATTAATCCCTATTGTCTTGGGCGTTAACTTCCCCGTTTTGACATATGTTACTTGATATCAAAATAATAACATGCGGGAGATTCCCTGCACACGGTCCGGAAATAATCCAAAAATAGAGGCAATGGACAATAGTATATCGTTTGCGTCAGCCCATACGTTACCATGTCCGTCCACGCCCTAACAATCTTGAGTCTGGCAGTTACCTCTAGTTAAACACTAGAAGCCGGCATTTGTGACAGGCCCACCACTAGGGTACATGCGGGAGATTCCCTGCACACGGTCCGGAAATAATCCAAAAATACAGGCAATGGACAATAGCATATCGTTTGCGTCAGCCCATACGTTACTATGTCCATCCACGCCCTAACAATCTTGTAGAGTCTGGCAGTCACGTCCACAGAGTTTTTTATGGACTTGTTTATAATGCGACTTTTTGGAGATTCCGGTGACGGAATCCGGTGGAATAAATGAGGTTAAATCTTGATTTTTAGCAGTTAAAATGGTTTTTTAACTGCATATTTGGATTCAGCGCCCTGAAAAACCCCTGGAGCCATTGATTGTGCAGAAACTAGCTATCAAACTTGGGATTCCAATGAATTGCTGCCTGATTTTCACCGGAAAAATCCGCCGGAAAGGCTTTCAAAAAGTAGTCGCGTTATAGACTACTGCGTTGTTTATAATGTCATTTTTTGGAGATTTCGGTGACGAAATTCGGTGAAATAAATTGAGATTAAATTTTGATTTGTTGTCGTTAAAATAGTTTTTTAACTGTATATTTGGATTCACCGCCTTGAAAAACCCGTGAGACGCTTTGATTGCCCAGAAACTAACTTTCAAACTTGCGATTCCAATAAATTGCTGCCAGATTTGGATCGAAAAAACCCACCAAATTTTTTTTCAAAATAAACAACTTCGTTAAACACTAGAAGCCGGCATTTGCGACAGGCCCACCACTAAGGTTTGCCGGAGGTTCATAAAAATAAGGAAAATCTCGTATTTGCCATCCGAAAGGCTTTCCAAATTTTAAAATTGTGCAGCCTGCCCGTGATGCATACATTTCAGCAAATATTTTATTACGCGGAGACGGCTAGCGTGAGGAGTCACGGCTTACGTTTTCAAAATTGTATTCTTATGTCAAATCTCCGGCCCTTTTGATATGGAAGTATTGCCATGCTTGTACCAGAAGGAAGTTGAGATGAAAGGAGTGGATGACATACAATAAAAAGTAAACGCTCTAAAGATTTTATGTATTTTTTAAAATGAAGTTTCCTTTAGTTGTCCGGAGGTCTCACATTGCTAGGGCTTCAAACTTTGATTATATGTGTTACAGAGGTAATAACAAGCATCCTTATGTAAAGAATTACAGCTTACTTAGATCTCCCCCTCTTGATTCGACGTACGCGGAGTGCATTGTTTCAATCATTTATATTTTTTATTGGAATTTCCCTGTAAATCTTTTTATTGTTTAAAATAATTAATAGTTTTTTGATTGTATATATAAATTTAACAATCAAGAAAACCTCAGATTTTTAGATTAGAGAGAGTTTTCCACTCAAACATAAACTATAACTCTAAGAAATTCTTACCAAATTAATCTGGAACAAGAACTTCCTACCAAATTTTAAGCAAATTAATTTGGAAAATATAACCTGAACCTTCCAAAAGTTAGAACAAGTAGACTGCGACAGATGAGAGAACATGATTGCGTATTGGTTTATGTAAAAACATTAATGTCTATTGTCTTGGGCGTTAACTTCCCCGTTTTCATATATGCTACTTCATTTAATAATAAGAACAAGAGGCGAGATTCCCTGCACAGAGCCCGGGAAGTAATCCGAAAATAGAGGCAATGGTCTAAACTATATCGTTTGCGTCAGCCCATACGTTATCATGTTCCGCCCGCGCCTTTAACAATCTTGTAGAGTCAATCAGTCACCGCTACCGCATCCTGATGCTTCAAAGTTCAGATGGTCAAATACGACAAGCCCACAGTCGCGAGAGGCCCACCACTAGGGTTTTCCGCTCGTTCAAATGCGTGTTTAATGAAAATCAGGGAAATCTCTTATCTCAATCATGACAAGAATTTGCCTTTGGAAAGACATCCCAAATTTAAAAAATGTGCAGCCTGCCCGTGATGCACACCTTTTAGCAAATATGTTATTAGGCGGAGATTAGGCGGAGACAATGGACACCTTTTAGCAAATATTTTATTAGGCGGAGACGCGAAGGCGAGGAGTCACGGCTTACGTCTTCAAAATCGTATTCTTCCGTCAAATCTCGTGCAGTTTGACATAGAAGTATTGCTTGATAATAACAGAAAGAAGTTGAGGTGCTATAGATGTCTGGTAGCTATATATAATCCAAACCCACTATTCGCTGCTGTTGTATATGTTCTGCTATCCATCACCACGGTAATAGCAGACGATGACGAAGAACTTTCTCGCAGCAAGGAGCTAGTTCCTCTAGTAAACCAAGCGACGAAAAGGTCGTAGTCTAACGAGGTCACAATTTTGCCTGGAAATGATGGGTTTTTTGGAAATTTTGTTACCGCTGTTACCGTGAAGAAAACAGATTCAAAGGCGATTAGATTTGAAAAAAAATAATTGCTCCAAATTCCAGCAAAAATTTCCCGGGCAAAATTGTGGCCTCTCTCGACAACGCCGCTGAAAACCATGTAGGAAAATATTGCTTCGAATTGTTCCACTTATTGTCCTTCCTCCAGCACTGTGGATAAATAATTTTGCAGATCACGATATCACTTGGGCAATCAAGGTCGAACCCAAGATTCGGAGTCGGGGGTTGATCTGCGTTATTTGTTCAAGCAATCAGACGACGATCTCTGCATTCCACCGAACCTCGTTCTGAACCTGAAGGATGAAGTCAATCAATCAACAAGGTAAACTTCCCCGACGTTTAAACTCGCATATTAAATCTGGATTTCGAATGGAAACTTCGGAAGGTTTAGTGGACAGCGCGGATATTAATTTAGAATGGAAACTTCCGAAGATCTGGATTTTGAATGTGAAGTGTCATTGAATTTGAATTATCAGACACCTCTAGGATCAAATTCCGTAAATATTTT
>APFE031228404.1:0-19814 GCA_000404065.3 Pinus taeda
AGAGTTTGGTCATGATCCCAATGATGTTAAGGCCATACAGGAGGTCCTTAAACTAAGGGATGCAGATGTAGCTGCAATTAAGAAGAAAATGAAGATCCCACCAACTCTACATCCACAAACAGATGAAGTAGCCCAACAAAGACGAGAAAGGGATGTCACTGCACTACTAATGACCTTGTATAAAGAGCTAATTGACACCCAACAAAAGCTGCAGGATACAGAGACTACCCTAGAAGCAACTATACAGAAGGGAGAACAAGGGCAGTCTTCCAAACCACCCACAGAGACGATAGATCTCGAGGAGACCACTAAAGAGGACATCCCTCCAAAGCAAAAAGAATCAGAAACAGAGCCAGCCACAACAAAACCAGCTACTACAGCACCACCAACAGAGCAGGCCGAGAGCCTGGATATGCAGAAATTAAGGCAAGAACTCCAGGAGCTAGAGGCTCAAATGTCAGAACTCAACAAGGCCAAGGAAAGCTTAGCAAAGATAGAAGAGAAATATGATAAGTCTAAGCAAAATGTGGCTGAGAGGGAGAAGGAAGTAAAAGCCCTAAGAAAGAAAATTGCAGAGCTGGAAAAGCAGCTCAATTTTGAGAAAGTGACAGCAGAGATCAAGCAAGTGATATGGACTGCCATTGGAGAATCAATTACTAACCAATGGGAGTACATTGATGTTATATATGAGCAAATAGGACTCATTGGCAGGGCAAAGAAGGAACTATACAGAGCAAGAAATGCCCTTGGCAACATGGCAGACCTTGCCCCCAGGATGATTGAAGTCCTAAACTACAGAACTGGTTCTCAGCTGATAAAAATGGGAATTGCTAATAGAACTGAAACCATTTTCCTAATCAAAAGAACCACAACAATGAGGAACCTAATTCAGACACTGGACAGGAAGATTCATGATATACAGGCAGATATAACTAAGTTCCAGAATAGGTTCACAGCCCTGCAGGACAAAGGGCTTCCCAGCTTGGAAGAATTAGGGAAGCTTCTCTCTCATGAGAAAGACATCAAGAGGGTGAGCACTTTTGTAGCAGTTCAAATTGCTGATACATCTGGGTCATCTTCAGCAGGCCCACTAACAGGACAGGCTCTTTTTGATAAATTAGATAATTTATTTTTTATTAAAAATGAGGTAGCACATTTATTTGATGAGCCTCCCCATTTCTATAAGTACACAGAGGCTGATGAGACCATAGGGTCAATTTTGAGGCATTAGCTTCCCCCTCAAGACATATGGCAGGACTTAATAAAACTACTTTTGAACCAAAGTTGAGGAATTAAATCTTTTTGCAGCAACACAGTCCATGTTGCATCTACAGGTGGACAAAGATATGACAGCAAGCATCAAGACGCTGAGCCAACTCAGCACAGGTACTCGGCATCAACAGCAACATCAGCAGGTACAGGTGGCAGGGCCAAGAAGATACAAAAGGTCAAAGTGACAGAGCACTTCAGTTCATATTTACAATAAAGCCGCGCAATTAACTCAGCAGTGCCCAAAGGTCAAAAATTCGTCCTGACAGCAGTTAAAGGCTTTAAAGAGGCATTTATGTTTGTAATAACTTCTCATCTACTCTCCTGTACAAATGTAAGAGATATTTTCCTCTCGAATGACTCCATTCCTGAGATATTTTTGTATGTAAACCTCTATATATTCCCCCTCGCGTTTGTTTAGAGGGGTTGGACTCCGGATGTAAGAAATTCTCTTGATATCTTCTCTGTTATTCTGATATTGTAAACTTGCAGATACTTAATACAAAAGACAGTGGGATTTCTTCAAAGATGTTTGTCTCTTGATCTCCCGATGGTGTGTGGCTCAAAGTTGCAGGATTCCTGTGTATTTCATGGCTCAATAAGTTTTCCTCATGGCTCTTTATTTCACCTGTGTTCATTGTTATTTCATATGTTTTCCATGTCTTTCTGTACACTTGAAAATCTAGGTAGTAAAGAGAAAGAATAGTCTCAGTATTTAGTCGTTGGCTACCCTAAACTCAATCTAAACTATCTTATATGTTTTCTTATGATACAGTATTTAAAGAGTAATTCTTCGCTGCTACCTTTAATACTATGTCATCACAGTTCACTGTTGTTTTAGGAATTCAAGAAATTGCTCCTAGATAACAGACCTCTTTCACAATATACAGTCTAAGTAAAGAAATCTTAATTGCTCTTTGCTGATTGTTTTCACCTCACTACCATTATTTACAGTTTGTTTCATGAAATGCACACAGGCCCTACAGCCTTTTCCCTCACCAAAAACAAGATCTCAAGAGAAAACCGTCCTAGACCCCATTGCCCAATGGATTGATCTCACCTGCAGATATACTTTAAGGAAATCAGAAGCATCCTCCCAACCAAACACAAAAACAACAAAAAATTTATCTCACAACTAGCCTAAAATCTTCACTGAAAGCAGTGACAAAACCTTATAGAGAGAGCCCTCTCTGACTGCAGCTGGGCTAGAAGCTGTAGCCCAAAGACTGGTTAGTGGTTACCCCGGCCGTATCCTCTTAGGAGTCAAAGAGGACAACCTGGGTGTTAACATCTCCATTATGTTGGACACACACACAACCAAGCAGTGTGGTATCGCACACAGCAACACAACGACACAGTGGAGTGGGATTACTAGGTTTGGTGGTATGCTTCAAGTAGAGGAGATGTTTTTATTGCACAATGTTCAATAACAATCACATACAATAAGTAAATACCATCAATTGATGCCAATACACTCGCCATACACTAATAACCAGTTTTCAAATGGAGTATACAACGCACTGTCAGTCAATGAAGTTTTGTTTTTCAACACTGCTAAGAACAACACCAATGCACATCAAGAACAATCCTTCAATGGCACAAAGCACAGACCTCATTCCTTCAAAGGCACCGAGAACAGTCCTTCAATGCTCAACAACTGAGTACGGGAGCAGCGTATGTGCATATGGTATATTCACCAATAAATTGCAGGAATCGAAGTAGGTTGCTACCTACCATACAATTGTGACTCCTTTCTCATGCACCTCCACAGTCAACCCTCCACGACTCCATTTGCTTATAATGACTCTACCAACAACATTCGATGCATAGTAGTGATTTGTTAGTCTTCAAAAAAATGCAAAATGGAGGCAGATTAAGAGTTACAAATGAAAGAGGGAAGTCAAAAATGGCGTTGGCTCTGATACCATGTTAGACCAAGAGGTAACTCCTCAAATGTAATTGATTTATTCATTTAGGTTGTTCGTTATCATATACAAGAGGGAGTGACTGTTCATTTCATCTCCCGATGACTCTCCATTTTTTCTATTATTTATTTACACTAATTACAGTTGTTCACCCAATCCCTATGATTAGGTGTCAACACAATTAAACTCAACTCTTTACACACATAAAATTTAAAGCTAAGTCTTATACTTTATCCTTTATTATGATCACATCTCTCAATCACCCTATTGAAAGTTTAGTTTTAGACTGTACTTTAACTGTATTTAAATTGAAAAAAATATCTACAATATTGGTTCATATTTTCAAGTTTCAAGATTTGAAAAAAAAACAAATAACACTACCTTATCTGTAAAACCGAAGAAACCTCAACAAACCTGTAATGATATTAAATATTTAAAGTATAATGATGTTGGATATTAAATTTAAATCATTATTTTCAATGTCACATTCACATATCACATGTGATACAATTACACCATTCTCAAAAGATATTCTTTATGGAAATGTCGTCAATATACACGTGAATTAAATACGTTTGTCATAATAGGTTTTCCGTGACGTGTGACCCATTCTAATTTTAATAAAAGCTATGGCCGTCCCCTTTTTCACACAAAAAGACATGTATATCACATGTAGATGATGTTTACAATCAACTTATGAATCTAAACCAACTCTCGTTGCTAGGATGGATCATTAATTCATATTGCCCTAGTTTCATTTGCGAGTGCATGTTGTGCCCACTGTTGTTTATGTTCTTGCTCATGTTCGTGTATGTTTTTGCTCATGCTCGTGTGAAACGGTTGTGTGAGGGGAATTTTGGGCAGATAGAGATTTTCGATGTTTTCAGTTATTGACAACGATACCTGATATGTTATTGGTCTTAACCCTGCAAATTTTGTTAGAATGGAGCAGTTTATTCAACTTCGGGTCAGGGGATTGAATGTGTCTGGGCTATGGGGTAACGGGCACTGGGAGTTCCAGAGGCATGGCCTCGCTGGGTTCCAAGTTGGATCTGTGTTCATTATTCTACTTGTCCCAGTGTTAGTAGGGTTTGGGATATGTCTGTCTCGCATGGGTGCATGCAAGGCCGAGGTGGTAGAGTGTTGTGAATGTGGAAACTCCCCTCACGAGGGGTTGGAAGAGATGAAAGGGGGTTGGGTTTGTGGAGAATTTGGGGTGGATCCAAATTACCTCGGCACAGAGAGTTCTATTAATTTTTATAATTATATAATTAAAATATAAATAAATATGAAAATAATGCGATGTTCCAACTTAGACATTTTTTTATTTATTGTGCAAGACAGTTACATTTACCATATTAAATGCAAGTATGAAAATGTTTCAATTCAACATTATAATTCTACATTATGATTGTTCTACTTGGAAAATTTTGTGATTTTGTGAAATGATTTGGTCAAAAGAATATTAGCTATGAAACAACGAACTTCAAAAGATGATTAATTGAAAGTTAATACAATTAAACTCAACTCTTTACACACATAAAATTTAAACTAAATCTTATACTTTACCCATTATTATGATCACATCTTTCTCAATCTCCCCATTGAAAATTTAATTTTGGACTCTACTTTAACTATATTTACACACTCTACTTTAACTTGGGCTCTCAAATAAGTAATTAGCGTTGGTCGATCACTAACGTACTCTCTTTCAGTCGAGCCCCTCACCCTCGGAATGGTGAGTGACCCTACCAATAAATAGTAAAGACCCCTCCATAAAAGTAAAAGAGCGTGGCGCCCCCCTCCCAAATAAATAACTAAAACCAATCGAGATATTTACACACTGAACAAAAATATCTACAATACAATCTTTATTCAAATATACCATTAGTTCACACTTTTCAAGTTTCAAGATTTAAACTAAAAAACAAATAACACTACCTTATCTGTAAAACCTGTAATGATATTAAATATTTAAAGTATAATGATGTTGGATATTAAATTTAAATTATTATTTTCAATGTCATATTCACATATCACATGTGATACAATTACACCATTATCAAAAAAATATTCTTTATGGAAATGTGGTCAATATACACGTGAAGTAAATAGGTTTTCCGTGACGTGTGACCCATTTTAATAAAAGTTATCACACAAAAAGACAAGTGCATCATGAATCTAAACCAACTCTTGCTAAGATGGTGTATATGCAATGTCACATACTTTTTGAAGTTACATCACACTCCACCCACATTATAATTTTATAGTATTTTCCAATGGATAAGATCATAGAAAAGATTGCATTTAAAAATGTTTTTTTTTTGTACATATATAGCTTTGTTAGTCTTAGATCTTTATGTAATTATCAGGTTTATTGCTTTTTGGCTTGGTTTATCCACTTTCTGGGTTTATGTAATTAATACATTTTAAATAAGGAAATATAACTCTCAAATATTGGGAGTTTGTTTAGATATAAATTGTATAAAAGATGTATATTTGGAAGGAATAAAATTAAGTTAAGTTAAATCTCAAGGAAATGTTTATGTAGATTAATTGAAGTATTAAATATTGAACAAAGTTTTTTAAGTGTTGAAAAATGTAGTAAGAAAGTTTTAATTTGATTTTGTTTTTGTTAAATTGAGAAAATTTAAATTTCTATATTATTAGACAATTTAGATGTAGTTAACTTGTGTGACATGGTTCTTGTCACTCAGTTAACTCAATAAATCTGAGTTAGAGGAGTTAGAGTTCAGTTAAGCATGCGTGATTACTAATTTGTAGCAATCATGTTCAATTATTTCAAGTTGTTTTTAGTTAAACTAGTTCTAACTATTGGAGGAACTAGTGGAAGGTCAATTGTGCAATGGGATTTCGTTCTAACTCAATGATCATGTAGTTAACTGATCAATCAACCCAAAATCACTAGTGCATGTAGAGAATTTGAGTTCCCCAGTTGTGGTGGAGATTTCAATGCAGCGTAACATCAATTATAAACTAGCCTTGAGCATACAAGTGTTGCATGCAATCAAATGATCAACCTTGGGAATTGCACAATTATTTTGGAGGAAATTCCTAAATAATAGTGGCATAATTTCCCTAAGAGTTATGCAAGGAAATAGGGGCTCAAGCAGAGGAAGAAATTGACTTAAGTCTAGGTCAAAGCTTCTCAGTGAGCAGAGAGATAGGTTATTCACTTACAAGTTGAGCTTAGATTGAGTTAGAAATTCTAATACATCTCTATTCATCATATAAATGCAAACAGACAAAGAGGTTTTTAGCATATTGCTTTACCTAGGAAAAAATATTCTATGCATGTGCGTTATTTCTCATTGCATGTTTGTGATTGTTGTTCTAAATTGTGAATTAAATTCCACAGAGAAGGAGAGTGCGTTTGTGTCTTGTGATTTTGATTAAAATTTCATGAGATTTGTAAATCTACACCTTAATTTCTACATGGTATTAGACCAAGATTTGCATTAGAATAGGAATTTCAAAGTTGTTTCTTAGGAGGATCAAATTTGCAGTTCAATGTAGTAGGATCTCTTCAGAGTTGGGAAGATGACCTTCAACTGGTTGAGACTAGAGTATGCCTTGGAAGGAATCTCTAATTTCATGTGATGGAAGGATCGCATGGAGGGTGTTGAATGGAGTAACCATCCAAAACATTGGACAGATTATAAATCCATTACACAGTTCTCCTCCTGAAATTTCTAACAATATGAATAACTATGGAAATCCCAGATCTCTTATGAAAACAGATTTCTAGAATACATCAAGATAGAGGTTGCAAAACCACAAAAATCTGATGCACAAAACCTAATTGAATGGAAGAAAGATGTAGCCAAGGAAAGGAGAATAATCCTTAAGGGAGTATAGGATCACATTGTCTTAATCTCCATGGGAATGAAATGCCATTCAGAATGTGGAAAGCACTAACAGAATTCTTGAAGAATAGTAGTGACCATAAGAAGTTGGTGCTCAAGGATAACCTTTGAAATATCAAGATGCAGAAAATGACACTATCTTGCAGTATCTTAGCAGATTTACACAATTTTGTGATGAACTTGGTGGGGTTGGTGTTAATGTTGCAAAAGATGACTTGGTAAGCCTAGCCCTTCTAGGCCTTCCCCATAGCTAGCATAGCTACCAAGATTTGGTGAACAAGAGGGAGAAACTACCGAATTGGGAACACTTATGGTCTGATTTGGTACAGGAGGAAATAAGGCGAAATTTTCAAAGATGGGACCTCATCCAAGGTCAAGGATGAAGAAAAGTTTTCATTGGTTGGAAAGGGAAAGAAGGGAAAAGAGAATAAATCTCAAATCAAACCAAAATCTAGCCAAGGGGTCAAGAAGAAATATTTTTCCAAAATCAAAGGCTTCAATTGTCATGAATTTGCACATTATGCCATGAAGTGTCCACACAAAAAGTTGAGCAAGAAGACCTCAAGAGGAGAAGCGGGTGAAGCTTTGGCTTCATAGTTTGAACTTGACTTCACCCTTATCGCATGCATAGCTAGCACAATGATGGGGTGTAGATATTTTTTTAGTGACCTAGAGGAGAAAGATCTCCAAATGCACATCGAGTCGGGGAACAACAGAAGGTACAACATGACTAGGATTGGTACATTCACCTTTTAGACGGACTCAAGATCCCCTCTCAGACTCAAGGATGTCATGTTCATTCTAGGCCTAAAGAAAAAATTCATCTATGTTGCAGTTTTGGAAGACTGTGGTTATGATGTGATCTTCAACAAAGGGAAAGCATTCTTGAGACACATAGCCCTCAGACAAGTGAAGTAGATCGAAGCTTGTGTGAATAACTTATATACGTTAGATGTGGAAGATTGTGTTGCATTAATTAGTAAGGTAGAGAAAGTGCATAGCCACGATGTAAGTGAACTTTGGCATAGAATACTTCACCATTTGCATCATCATGCCTTGAAGATTATGCAACAAATAACCACTAGCCTCCCTAAAGGAGTGTTACATGTCGTTTTGTCACATTTGGCGAATGACCATTAGTTTGGATCTCTTGGTATCCACACATGTGTTCTGGAGCATTACCCTACATAGTTTGAAACTAAATCATCCCAAAGAAGGTGGAATTTCTAGATCCTATGGTACAAAACCTTGATATTGTCTATGTTCGCAGTTTCCTAGTCACTTCCTGTGCATACGTAGGGAAAACCATTATTATTTGTGTAGAAGTGCGCATTGTCTTCCACTATGACCTGCGAACATGACTTAAAGTACATAAAAATAAAAATTAAAGCCTAGAAGCATTGTTGGTAGCATCTATTCCAACCAACAAGCTTCAAATGAGTTCATATTCAGTGATGATCCCTCCCATTATGGAGTAACTCCCCTTCCTTTATGGTACCTCTATCCCACTAATAGTGGATCTCATCCCTTGATAATGGATCCATAACTTCTCATCCTTGGCCTATAAAGCCATTACAGATATGGGGCTTGGAGGAGGATTGTTGGAAGTATATTTATGTTGTTGAGATTAGGTTGGAAGGATTGTCTTGCAAGGGAGAGGGTTAGAGATTGTAGAAAGGGATTTCTACATCAAGGCTACATGGTTGTAAGGATTTTCTCCAATTTTATGAATACAAGCAATTGTTCTTTCTTAGTTACATCTCTATTGATTTGATTTGTAGGATTCCTTGATCACCTACATGAGTTTTGGTTTCATAATTGATCAGTTTGTATGTATAATTGATTAATTAGTTCATTATCTCTTTGATTATATATTGTATGCTTTGATCTCTTGTTTGTCTCTGTCTTTGCAGATCTGTATTAGAACATTGCGGAGAAGCTGTTGGGAGTGATGAGAGGACATTTGGAGCCTGAAAGAGCGAGTGATCGAAAGATTTGAGGGACTTCATCAATCAGATCACTAAACGGTAAGAGGCCTCTTTCATTCTATTGCTTTTAAACGATCAAAACTTAGAGAAAGGTAGCAATTATTTTGTGTTTGTTACTATGGTTATTATAAGTCTAGAGAGATTGCTCTTGTTCGCAAGAGGGATTTTTCCTCATAACAAGGAGCACTTGAGCAATAAGATGTATGCAAAGGATGTACCTTGGGGAAGTATGCAAACTCCACATTCCATGATTAGGATAGAAAATCACATGCAGTCTTGGAAAGGATATACTCTGATGTCTATGGACCTTTATCGAAATCCTCCACTACTAGGCACAAATATTTTTTCATTTTTATTGATGACATCTCAAGGAAGTGTGGATCTTCTTCATGAGGAAGAAAGATGAGACATTCTCTAAGTTCATAGAATTCAAGGCACTAGTTGAGAAAGAAATTGACAAGAGGTGAAGGCTCTCAGGAGAAATAATGGAGGTGATTATGTTTCGAATGAATTCAAAAATTTATGTGCGAAAGAAGTCATTCGAGGAGAGCTAACAGCACCCCACAACCCACAATAGAATGGGGTAGTTGAGGAAGAACTAGAGAACTGTGGGAGAAACGAGAGATATATTACATGACTAAGGCTTATATATGCATTTATGAGCTGAGACATGCAACACAAAAATATATTTGAAGAATCGGAGTCCTCATCAAATTCTTGGTATGACTACACCTGAGGAGGCTTTCTTGGGGAGAAAACTAGATGTGTCACACTTCAGTATTTTTGGAGCCTTTCTTTACTGCCTTGTCTCCAAAGAATCAAGGAAGAAGCTTGATTCAGCAACAAAGTTGGAGGTATTTGTGGGTTATACAAAAAATCCTCGCAAATACCATGTGTACTTACCTTCCCTCAGAATGACAGCTGTGCTAAGGGATGTAAATTTTGATGAGGAGAAAGTGATGTGGTGCTCTCTTGAGAGGGAGCTTTAGATCCCACCGAAAGAAGAGTTTTTAGCTCCAAAGGAGGAGACTCCAAAAGTTGTGGAGAAACCACAAGTAGAGGAGCAGAGAGTGGATACATCCACTCAAGCATAAACATCCAGAGAAGGCAGGAAAAGAACCAAGGAAGCTGATAGAATTTTGGAATATGTGAGGGAGAATGTGGGAGCTCCTTCAAATTTGCATAGACAAAGGAGGTCACTTAAGAGGTACATTGGTTACATGGATCTAATGACTAAGCTGGTAGAGACTGAGCCATCCTCTTTCAAGGAAGCAGTTGAGAAACCTATATGGGTTGATGCAATGGTGGAGGAATATGAATCCATTGTAAAGAACAATGTTTGGGAAGTGGTCCTAAAACCAATAGTTAAATTAGTTTTGGGTTAGAGATGGATCTTCAAGGTAAAAGCATGTAGTAGATGGAAGCATAGAGAAGTATAAGGCAAGATTTGTGGCCAAAGGATTCTCTCAAGTTGAGGGAATTAACTATGAGGAGACCTTTGCTCATGTAGCAAGGTATTCATCCATTAGAGAAATTATTTCTTTAGTTATGCAGATGGGGTGGAAGATCCACCAGATGGATGTAAAAACAACATTTCTCAATGGGGTTATTGAGGAGGATGTGTACATCAAGCAACTAGAAGGATTTGATACGTTTGATCGGGAGTCTAATGTGTGTTTACTAAAGGAAGCATTGTACGGTCTCAAATAAGCTCCCTGTGCTTGCTACACCAGGATTGAAAGCTATGTCACCGGTTTGGGCTTCACCAAAAAGTGAAGTGGATGCAAACCTATATCACATCTTGGTAGAAGGAAAATTTCTTATTATTGTCTTATATGTTTATGATTTGACTTTGATTGGTGATGAGTAGTTGATCAGATCTTGCAAGGAGCACCTTGCAAAGGAATTTTAAATGAAGGATATGGGTCTCATGCACTACTTCCTAGGATTGAAAGTATGGAAAGACAATGGGGAACTATTTGTGTCTCAAGGAAAGTATGTAAATGAGATACTACAAATATCCTGCATTGAGATTTGTAAACCTATGGAGACACATCTAGCGATCAATTAAAGGAAGGATACTGCCACTTCAGGTGAAGAGATGGATGCTACCATTTATCGAAATCTAGTGGGTTCACTGATATATCTCGTGAACACACGACCAGATATATGTTATTCAGTCAACCAAATGAGCTAAGATATGGTTAGGATGACCAGATTATTTTGGAAGGTAGCAAAACATGTTTTACGGTACCTCTGAGGCACTACCTAGTTTGGACTATGGTACAAATGGATAGAGGGAGTGAAGTTGTGTGGCTTCACAACTACAGATTGGGCGAGGAGTCCATTCGACCAAAAGAGTACATCAAGTGGAATTTTTAGCGTTGGGTCCGCAGCAGTTTCATAGTACAACAGGAAACAAATATATGTGGTGCTCATCTCGGCAAAAGAAGAATACATGGTTGCAAGTCAAGCAACATGTGAGGCAATCCAGATGAGAAAGATACTTGTGGGACTATTTGGTCAGATGATGGATCCAACCATGATCTATTATAATAATTAGAGTTGCACTAAGCTCTCCGAGAATCCTATATTTCGCGATCGATCTAGGCATATGGATATCTGATATCACCATTTATGAGACTGTGTGCAGAGGCGGATAATGTTGCTACAATACATTCCCACAGAGAAACAAGATGCTGAGATTTTGACAAAGGCCTTGTCAAGGGGGAAGTTTGAGTTCCACAGGTGCAGGAGAGGGGTGGTTGATAATCCATTTTTTATTGAGAGGGAGTGTTGAAAAATGCAGGAAGAAAGCCTCAATTTGATTTTTCCTTGGTCAAATTAAGAAAATTCAAATTTCCACATCAGCAGACAACTTGGATGCAATTAACTTGTGTGACATGGCTCTTGTCACTCAATTAACTCAGTAAATTTGAGTTAGAGGAGTTAGATTTTAGTTAAGCATGTGTATTTGCTAATTTGTAGCAATCAAGGTCAGTTATTTCAAGTTGTTTTTAGTTAAACTAGTTCTAATTGTTGGAGGAACTAGTGGAAGGTTAGTTGTGTAGTAGGACTTCAGTCTAACTCAGTGATCATCCAGTTAACTAATCAATCAACCCAAAATAGCTAGTGCATGCAGAGAATTAAAGTTACCTAGTTGTGGTGAGATTCCAAGGCAATGTAACATTAGTTGTAGACTAGAATTGAGTGTACAGGTGTTGCATGTAGTAAGATGATCAACCTTGGGAATGCATTAATTTTGGAGGAAATTCCTAAATAATAGGGGTCTAATTTCCTCAGGATTTATGCAAGGAAATAGGGGCTCAAAAAAAGGCAGAAATTGACTAATTTTGGGTTAGATCTTCTCAGTGAGTAGAGAGATAGGTATTCACTTGCAGGTTCAACTCAGGTTGAGCGAGAAATTGTAATACATCTCTATTCATTAGATTAATGCAAGCAGACAAAAGGGTTTTTAGTAGATTACTTTCCCCTCGAAAAATATTGCATGCATGTGTGTTATTTCTCATTGCATGGTTGTAATTGATGTTATAAATTGGAATGGAATTACGTAGAGTAGTAGAGTAGGTTTGTGTCTTGTGATTTTGATTTTGATTAAAATTTCATGAGTGGTTGCAAATCTACACCTTAGTTTCTACACTAAGTAATGTGGATATAACTAGAATGAATATAGGAGCATCTATGGATCTCTTTTTTTAGGAATACAGACCTCTACCTAATAAGATATTATTCTAGAAGAAAATGATTTTCCCTACTAAGAATGGAAAAAGACAAGGAGGGAAGCTGGAACAAGAAAGTGAACCGAAAATAAAAAAATATTATATAGAGTACTTCAATCCTAGACATGAAATAAGAATACAAGAATACATGATAATTAACATGTCGTGGAAATATAAACTAACTTTCATTCAAAGAAGAATAATCTCATATAAATTAAGGTGGGAAATATGTAGTTGGTAGGATTTTAAAGAAGATTGGGAACAAAAGATGTTTCAAGTTGATCCAGATCTTAGGGGTAAGATCTAGGAGCCAAGAATGTTGAGAGAGGAGGAGAGAAAACATACAGATCTGACATGAAACTAATCACAACACTGATGAAAATACAAGAACTGAAATACATCATAAAAATATGAAGAGACAGCTAGAATTGGAGAAGAAAAATTCCATTAAGAAGAAAAATTACATGCAATGAGGCCAATTTTGGGACCTCTCCTTCTCAACCTTCACTCTCTTCCTATTTCATTCTTATAAGATGTCTTGTTAACAGATTCAACTTTGGTTAGGGTTGAACCCATCATTTACATGTCAATTAAGTTCCCTTTTACATAAAAATAATACGTTATGACTTATACATCCGAACTCGGGTTATAAGCCTCCCTAAGATTCAGATCAATGCACCCCCCTTAGAGAATGATGGTCCCAATCATTCAAAATGCTAAAGAAAAAAGAGGGACCCCATTATGTTTAATGTACAATCATGATTAGAATATTCCATGAGACAATTAAGAGAAGGGTTTTGTGTGGTTTACCCATAAACATGGGTTTTTGGATGACCCAAAACCATGGTTTTCTTTTCTTTTCATTTCATTTTTCTTTTATTTTGAATTTTTCTAGCAATTGACCTATTGTTGCAACTTTGTTGATAACTTCTACTATGGGTGATGAAATCAAATTCCGTCGAAGACCCATTTTACGTATTGAAGAGATATTTCCATTGATGTCACGCATTTTCCCTTTGACGACATGAGAAGTGAGAAAATGATTGTTGAAACTCAAGGTACGCATGGTCATGCAATGTTACATACATTTGTAATTTCAATTGCTCTTATATCTCTGTTGGGTCAATATTCTGACACATAGGAAATAGTTAAGTATAACTTGGTCTGGTGTAGAGTTAGGTAAAGTGTGTTTCTTTACTATGTACTTTTGTAACTTACAATCTGGCAATCACGATATGTTCTAGACATGAAGTGATCTGACGGTTCATTCTCTCCTCGATATTACGACACTTGATCTATGGCTTAACACCTGATTGGTCCATGATCTCTATTTAAACAACATGGAGGGTCATTTGTAGTGTGACCAATCACGAGAGAAGCTTATCTAAATTTTCTTTCTTTTATTAATAAATTTCCTGAAGTGGTCGCGTTGGCTCAGGCCGTGGATTGTTTCCCTCTTTGAGGGTTTTAACAATGTCAAGAATACTGATGTATCGATCTGTGATTTGTGAGCAGTGTCCTTTGGTGTTCTATCTGAGGAACTTACCCCTTAAATTCCTACAGGCGAATCCTGGTATGTTATCAACCTTCAACATGTAATTTTAGTTAGAATGGATTAGTGTATTCAACCTCGGGTCAAGGAATTGAATGTGTCCAGGCTATGGGGGGGGCAAGTTTTGGAAGGTTCAAAGACTTGGCCTCACTGAGATTTAGGTTAGGTCAGTGTCCATAGCTTTGCTTGTCCCTATGTCAGTGGAATTCAGGATTCGTTTGTCTCTCATGGGTGCATGCATGGTCAAGATGGTCGAGCCTAGGAATGGTGGAAATTCACCACCCATGGGGCTAGAAGAGTGGACAAAGGGTTGGGTCGACAGAGAATGGGGGGTAATTCAAATTTTTGTGGTGTAGGGAGAGCCAAGGGCTCACGAAATCCCAGATATACCATCTGGTGGCGGAGGGGCGAAGGCAGAGAAACCTGGTCAGTCAATTTATGAGTCATTCTGGTCCCGTGGTCTCGAATTTCCTGGGTTGGAAACATCTGTTTGGATGGAATTCATCTCAGGTATCAGTGGTGGGTTTGGATTGATGCCGAAAAATTGAAGCCGACTATGGACAATGGGGTCTTGATTCCCACTTCCTGGGAAATCTATATGGGGTCACTAAGCAAGGGGTTCAACAGGTTACGGGCTTAGTCCAACGATAGGCACGAAACTCATTTCAATTCCTGTAAATATGTTTGGTCGATGAAATCAATTATTGTTGGAAATTGTTGTTATACAAATATGGCATGGTAATAGTTTGCATGGCCAATTCGTTTAAACTCTGCATTAGGCAAAGGAAGGCATGCAAAAATGGTAGCATTAGAATCATGTATTGACATACAATTGATAGTGGACTGGGTTCCTTACTCGGTTGGTGTATTTTGAATTTGAAGCAGGTCTACAGTGGGGGTGTGACCTCTGGCAGTGTTGAGCACCCAACCTGCGGCCCTGGGCTGGTAGAAAGCTGAGAGTACAGGAAAAATAAGATCATTTGACAAGAAGGGGCAACAAAATGGCTTGAGTGAAGGGAATAAAGAACAATGGAGGTGGAAACTAAGGACGGGGGAGGCAGAGAAAGGTAGCCCCATCACTGGGGAGCCATCCCAGCTCCTCGAGTGGGGCGGCTGGGACAGGATGAGGGCATAAGCCATCCTTGCATATAATTGATGAAGCATCCCAAGCTTAACATGCTAGCAGCTCCAACCCGGTTAGGTAAATGATCGCATAGTGGGAATAATAAATCCAACAGACAACGGAAGACTATGTTTTGGACATGGATGAATGGAAAGCAATGGCCCTAGATCCAAGCCATACTCATGGGATAGTAACGCAATACAAGTAGGTTGTGTGTCTATTCTAGATGGTGAAGAGAATTATGGACAAAGCTCTTGAATAGTTCCCTTCTGACATGCATGCAGCCCCTTGGGGCAATCAGTGAATTCAGATGTTACCCGAGAACAACAAAAAAATCAATTCCAACTACAATAATAGAGTGGTCGGCTGAGATGAATCAAGCAACACATCCCTTGCATACCTCACTCGGAGTTTCCTGGTTCTACTGTGAAGGATCCCGCTCTAGTGGATTCTGTTGATGATGAACAGTGATAGTGCACCCATGGTTTTCATTTTGAATGCTTTGTTCCTATAGTTTTAGACTTATTATCAGTTATCTTTATATATATTTAGATAATAGGAAGTATAAAGACTCTCAGGTGTATATAGCATGGCTGGACAGACTTATTATTTTGTGCTTATGGATGGCATATTGTGCAGTTAGGTGGCCAACAAACTTGGTTTCCGACTAGGCAGGTTGGGGCCACATAACTCTTGGACATATGGATGTAACGTGCTTTATTTCTGAAAATTAATAGAAAGGTACCATCAAGCTTACAAAAAAAATATTCACTTTTAATTAGTATTGGAAATTAACTTTTAAATAATTAAATTTGTCATAATGTAACTATTATATGTTTTGAACGTTTTTCCAGGCATATTTTTTGGCTAAATTAGTTCATAATCTGACCTAAATTTATTGGAATCACATAGTTCCTGTTTGGAATATGCACAATCCAAGTGCTCTAGGGATTTTCAGAGTGTCGAATCCATTTTTGCATCCAAAATGGATTTTAAACAATAAAAAACATGATATGGGCAAAAATTATTTTGTCAAATTCTGGCAAACACTCTGAAACATATAATAGTTAGACAACTATTATATTCTATTAAAATTAATAAAAATTATTTGATGTTCATTCCTTAGAATTTAGGTTACCCCTTATTTATTTTCTTGTTTTGATAATACTTTCATCATTCATTTGTTTTGATGATAAACAACACTTGCTAGTTCAAAATAGGTACAAAAATCTCGAATGTCATGGATTTGGAAGAAAAATCTCAATACCATGTAAATCATAGAAGCCTTAATTTTAAAACAATCAAGTTATTCTTGAACGATAAGTTTAGGGTTATGGTATTTATTGAGATTAAAACAAGTTTGTCAAACATTAAGAAAGATAAATTATTTAAATTTTATTTTGTATTCAAAAAATATTCCAAAATCACCATAGTTTTGATGATTTAGGAGGTTGGACGGGTTGGAGCGGGAACGGAGGATGGAAGTCGCGCAGGGTTTCTAAGAGTTTCAGAGTTTGACCCTAATTGAGGGTCACAAAGGAGGGAGCTCCACTCCCTCCTACAAAGATGTCATGGCCAGCAGAGGCAAGTCACATTAGGGCAATGTCAGAGGATTTGTGGAGGAAGAAAACAAAAATAATGAAAAGGAGACAGATGGGGCCAAGTCCAAGGAAAATAGCAGCACAAAGGACAAGGAGGAAGAAGACAAAAACCAGGGAACAAGGGAACAAAAACAAAAGGGACCTTGCAGACCCAAAACGGAAATCACTCCTAGAGTAGTGTTAAATAATCCTGCACTGCAAGAGCACATGGAACATATGGAGACTTACGCCATAATATGTAAATTCATGGGATTATGGCCCACTCAAAAGGCTTTACAGACATGGATCAAGTATCACTGGAAACCCAAAGGCAAAATCGATCTTCATCTTGGGTCAAAAGGATTCTTCACCGTGGTGTTTATAAACATTGAATACAAAGATAGAATATTCGAAGGAGGACCCTACATTTTTGCAGCAGCTGACCTCTATAAGTGGCCTTGGGTGATGAACTTTGTTCCAGAGTGGGAGACTTTCACTTCAGTACCTGTCTGGGTAAGGCTCTATTCTCTACCTTTGGATTACTGGCAAAATGAATCACTAGCGGTCATTGGCAACAAACTAGGTTGTTTTGTCAAAGCTTCGAAAGCCACTAGAAGGGGTAAATATACTTCCTATGCAAGGATTTGTGTGGAAATGGATCTATCAGGAGCTCTTCCAGACGAAGTTATCTTGGAAGTTTTTGATGAGGAATGGGTGCAAACAGTGGATTATGAGCATATTCCGTTCAGATGACGTAAATTCCATGAACATGGACACTTGATCAGAGACTGCCCTCTCAATAAAGAAGAAAACAAAAGCAAACTGAATGCAATGAAGGATACCGAAAGCTTTCAGAAAGTGACAAGCAGAGGAAAAGGAGGCAAAAAAGGACCAAAGCAACAACATAATGAGGGGCAAAAGGTCAGTTAGAATAAGTTCCAAGCACTGGAAGAGATTGAAGAAATTCCAAATGAAGATCAATCTATGGAGGAAGGCCCTAATGAAAAGGATAAGGAGGAAAACTACAACCCAACACAAAATACTGATAATAAGGAAGAAACCATGATGAATGAAACAGAACTAGAGATGGATCAGGAAATGACCCAGAGTGAAACAGATCTGGAGGATCATGAACTTCAGGAAATTCTAGATAAAGAAAACCTAGATCTGGAAGGTTTCTTGAAGCAGGGAACCACGGTGGGGATAGATTCATTACCTCAAGATGAATGCAATAGAATACAGTAGTTGTTTTTATGGAAAACTCAGGAAAGGGGGTCACATAAAGGAAAAACCATCGACAAGCAGGAGTGCAGAGGTGTGAAAGCAATGAAATCAACTCCATGATTAGCTACTAGAAATGCAGGAAAGAAGAGGGCATAAAAAAGCAGAAGGAGCTCTTGATGGAGTGTGGAAAGCTGATGATAGATTCAAGTAAGATGAAAGACCTAACCAGTCACTCCTTTACAAATCTTTAACGATGAAGTTTACATCTTGGAATATAAGAGGTCTAGGTAGTAAAAGAAAGCAACGAATGCTTAGTTTTAGAAAGAAACAAGATATGCGGGATATGATCTTCATCCAGGAAACGAAGTGTTCCATCCAGAAAATAAAACTAATCCATAGCAAATGGCTCAATAGATTTGAGTTTCTAGAAGTTAAAGCAGAGAACACAGCTAGGGGCATTCTCACTCTTTGGAACCCCCAAAAAAGTCTAATAGATGCAGAGGCATTCAGAATTTACTTATTAGTAGTCATTCAACCAGCGGGGGTTTCGAAAACCTTCCTGGTCACTAATATTTAAGGTCCTCAAAGAATAGATGATAAACTCAGATTGCTAGAATCCCTCATTGATCTCAAGAACAGACAGGCTAGTATGCCTTGGATCATGGGAGGGGATTTTAATATGATCAAATCTCTCTCGGAAAAGAAAGGAGGTACCAGAGAGCTAAATAAAGACTCATTAGCGTTCCAATCGTTCACAAATAATATGAAATTGGTTGACTTAGATTTGAGCAACGACCTTTTTACTTGGAACAATAAGAGAGGAGGGAAATCACAGGTAGCCTCTAAGTTAGACAGGTTTATGATATCAGAGGAGCTTATTCTTATAGATAACGAAATAACAGCAAGAGTTCTTCCCTTTGGAGGCTTAGGTCACTGGCCGATTCAATTGGAAATCAAGGGTTTGGATTCTCCCAAGAATAGACCCTTCAGATTCGAGAATATCTGGCTCTCCCACTCGGATTTCATTAGTAACATCAGAAAATGGTGGTACGAAGACTTGCAATTCCAGGGATCAAAAATGTACCTCCTTCATAAAAGACTAAAGCACATGAAGTTTAGACTCAAAGAATGGAATAAGAATGATTTCGGTAACATTTTTGTGGCCAAAAAATCATTGGAAATCAAAATTTAGGAACTCAACTAGGCACTGATCAAAGATGGCTTTGACAAAGACAAAAGTGAGCAGGCTAATAAACTTCATCATGAATGGGAGAAACTATGCAAACAAGAGGAAATATTTTGGAGGCAAAAGTCTAGAGTTCAATGGCTCAAAGAAGGAGAGCATAATACAAGCTTTTTCTAGAGATCCACTATGGCTAATAGAGAATTCAACAGAATCTCGGCGATAAAGGATGAGAATGGGGAGTTTCAAATCACACATAAGGACATTGAAACGGTGCTTGTTCAGCATTTCTGAAACATCACCTAGGAAAACAATCTAGACAAAGAACAATCCATAAAGGAAA
>APFE031228404.1:28592-63778 GCA_000404065.3 Pinus taeda
ATATTCATATATTGATTGGAAGGATTCTCACAATGGTCACTTCCTTCAATTAGATCCCCTTCAAGCCTTTGGGATACCTAATACTTTCTTATATAATATAGTTGGGGCTTGCTACTTGTTGGCGTGTTGGGGTAAACATACTTGATGTGTTTTTTTTTTTTTATCACGCAGTTGGAGTCTATGGAATAAGAAAGAAATTTGATAACTTGAAAAAAGTGGTATCTTGACAAAAGTTGTAGAGAAAAGATTAATCTCTCCTACCTTGATAGAACTCATTGTCAATATCAACACCTACGAGAACTTTGTTATGGAATATTATCAAAACTAATAGAACGATATGAAAGAGTGTATTGTAAGAACCTTGACAAACACAACCACTAAAACTTGGAACATTGTTTGTAGGAAGAGAAAATTATGTTTCTTTTTTCCAAACATGTATGTTAGTATATTACAGTTTAATGAATATGTTTATATATTATCATATATGGTTTCATACTTTAACAAAACATTCGCCAAGACTTCACAATGTTTTATTATTCAGTAAACGATTTGCCAAGATCTTACAAGATTTTATAATTTAGTGAAAGATTCTCCATCACTGTACAAGATAATATAATCTAGTGAGAGATTCGCCAAAAAAATTATTATGCATATTATATTATTGATAAAATCGCCTCCCATTTTTCCTATGTATCATGGGATTAGCCCATTTATTATACATATAAATTTAGGGTGGTTCTTAAAATTTTCCCTGCTCTTCAATTTAACATGTTGGAAAGCCAAATCCTTATGATGTCACATATCACTTTGTGTAATTATCTTATCCTCCACTAAAAAGATCCTCCCTTGGGGAATTTAGCCCTTACAATAAGGTTAATTTGATGCAAGAGCATCCAACTAGGGCACCATGACCAGGTGTTGGTCTCCGCCAAGTTGGAAGTTGTCTTAACAAGTTGTTTTTTTTTATGTTAGTTTGTCAAAGTAGGATGTAAGTTTTAGTTTTACTTTTAATTTCAACACTAGTTAAGAGACAGTTTGGTCGGTTAGGGTCATTAGTTTGTCTGTGTTTAGACAATAGAGATTTAATAACTGTTCTATCATTCTGAGAAAAAAAATGTATTTGATGTAAAATCTTGTCATAGAGAAGAACCGAATACGAGCATCGTTATGTAACTAAATAAGAATTACAATTGACAAACAGTAACTGCACAGTTCAGGTAACTGTGAACAGAGACTACAAATGTACATGAAAAATCCATTGAAAGGGTTTAGCATTTTTTTTCAAGTAATAATAATAACATAACAGACAATTCGAATCCATCTGTGTCTCTACTATATTTTCATTTTGCTTCCTAATTCACCGAACATCAGAGTAAATGATACAATGCTCACAGACAAATTTATTTAATTCTTTTGTTTTCCTAAGGGATAGAGTCCAGACAGCGAGATAGAGATGCAAATGCCAGAACAAGGGTTTGTATCCCATAGAAGAATACAACATTGACTAAACAGGAGTGAACGCATACAAATAAACTGGACAAGTAAAGAATATACAGGCCATACAATATATTTTAACTTCGAAATTGACCACCAGGACAAATTATCAGAACAACCATAGAATTTCCTATTCGTGGAAAAGCATTACAAACCTAGTTGCAGATCAACAATTGAAATTCGAAGGCATTGAAGCCAGATTGAAAGGAATGATAGCCAAATCACCATCACAAAAATTAAGATAAATCAAAACCAATATTCTTTCCTGAAATTTTTCTTCAAATTATGAAATGAAATGTATGAGAATATACAATAGAGTTCCAAAATAATACACAGACAGCCATATAAGCCAACGGTCGGCAAACCCTAGGTGAGGGTTTTGGGAAACGGTTCCCATACATAGAAAGTTACAGCCAACAATCACCAAAACATGAAAGCCTATGATAATAAAACGACAAGGACGTTGGCCACTGTTGAGAGCCACATTGACTAAGCATTGAAGGAAGACAAACCCTCATACCCATGGACCTGTTCTAAAAAAAAAACAAAGGACTGAAGACTAGTTGCGTTGGCAGAGCCTACCAGGCAAGGACCGACATGTTCATTTCGAGCATAACCAACCGCAAACCCCATACCTGCAGAGGAGCCAACACACAGTTGTTAGCACAAGTTGACGGAGGAAAACAAAATACAGTGCATGAATGCAAATATACAAGAGATACATTTTCCATATCCGAAGGATTTGCAGCGAGAAGAGAGAACAAGCCTCTAACCCACGAATTCCAACCAACGACTGAGGAGCGGCCACATTAGGAACAAAAGAAAGAAAGAGGCAAATTGAATCATGGATAGAGGAGGCTACCTACATTGAAGCTCAAGGCCGAAGAATGCCACTGTTTCAAAACCTGAATGCATGCCAACCACTGAGTTTCGTAGACAAGACAACCTTATACCAGAACTTGAGCTCGTGGAACAAAGACTGGTTGAGAAAATAGTAGAAAGGGCACAGAAGTCTACTTACACAGGCGGCAGCAAAACCATTCTTGGTTTCCCAACGAACCAAGGCCAAAGACTATCCATACAAGCATAGAAACCAAGCAAGTCCAAGAGTCACACTGTCGAACTAGAAAACAAACTAGAAGGCGTGCTCAGTAGTTGCAGTGTAGCTGCATACACAAGTAGCAGAACCACACCAGAACAAACCGTCGACGAAGAAAATGCAAAAATGATTGAATGAGCGACAGAGGAGGAGTTTTGGCGAAACAAGGAGTGGGAAACATGACCTGCGGTTAGTACATAATATTGATTGCAGACATAAATGCCACCTATCCCTTTCCAGAAATATATGAGAGCATTGGTAATCAAAAACTAATCGACATTTAAATCATATGTAAAATCATTGTTTAGTCCGAATAGTGTTGGGTTGGTCCCATCATAGTGGTATTAGAGAAATTGAAATTGACTGAAGAAATGGAGGTAGGAAGGAGAGGTCGTGGAAGAGGTGTTAGGAGGATAGCAGAGGAAGGATTGAGAGAGGAGATCAGGATTCTTACTGCCCATTTGGAGGCAGTCGAAGTAGGGAGAAGAAGAGACCCAGAGGTAGGCGATGACAGCGAAAAGGAAGCTGAAGCGACAACAGATGGATCGGATGGAGAGGGCCCAGAAATGAGACTCTTGAGATCTGTTTTAGTGGCAAGCAGTAAACCCAAACTAGAACTCCCAAATTATGATGGCAGCCTATCCATAGAGGTTCTATTGGATTGGATCAGCGAGCTGGATAAGTATTTTGAGTGTGAGGAGGTCAGTGAAGACCATAGAGTTAAGTTCGTTACGACAAAGTTGAAGGGACACGCAACCCTGTGGTGGGATAGTGTCCAAACAGAGAAAAGGAGATTGAACAAGTTGCCGATTAAAACCTGGTCAAGGATGTTGGCCAAGTTGAAGGGAAGATTTCTGCTGAAAGACTATCAGATTGCACTACACAGACAAGTATAGAACCTAAAACAGAAAGGAATGACGGTGAGGGAGTACACTGAGGAGTTTTACTGGGTGAACTTAAGGGCCAGTTATACAGAGGATACCTCAGAAAATATAGCCAGGTACGTAAATGGTTTAAGACTAGAAATTCTAGATGAAATTAGTATTCTGTCTCCAAAGAACATTGAAGAAGCATATCAAAGTGCGATGAAAGTTGAAGAGAAAATTACTAGATGGTAGAATGCCAGGAGAGGACGAGGAACCGATAGGAGAAAAGGCCAGTCATATGGTAGAGGATGGACTACTATTAGTAATGAGGAAGGTAGTAGTTCTAAAGCTTTCGGATTAGCAGATAAAGGTTATAATGCGAAAGGTGGTAGACCATACCAGCGAGGCAGGGGAAATGGCCGAGGCAGAGGGGCTAGTTACCAATGTTACAGGTGTCATAAATGGGGGCACAGATCATTTGAGTGTCCTTAGGCAGACCAAGCTGGACAGAGCGATGTGTATGTCGCACAACCGAAAGAACCAGAGGCACCTCCCCAAGAAGCAGAGAATGGTCCAGAAACAGGGGAAGCCCTGGTGCTGAACAAGGTGTTGTTAAAACCAGTAAAAGAAACCACTAAACAAACTCAGCGGAAGGCTTTGTTTAGAACTGTTTGTAAGTCACATGGTAAGTGTTGTAAGCTAATTATTGATAGCGGTAGTACAGATAACTTGGTGGCCACAGAGATGGTGGAAAAGTTGGAATTGAAGCGATTGAAACATCCCACCCCTTACAAAGTCTCATGGCTACAAAAAGGCCATCAGTTGTTGGTGGATGAACAATGCGAGCTGGAGTTTCAAATAGGCAGATATAAGGATAAGGTCATTTGTGACATCATGTCGATGGATGTATGTCACATACTGCTAGACAGGCCATGGCAGTACGACAAGAAGGTGGTACATGATGGATTGTCAAACTGCTACAAGTTTGTCAAGGATGGAATCAAGCATATGCTTGTGCCCATCAAAGAGGAAGAAATAGCAGGAACAAGTGAGCCAAGAGCATTGTTGGTTAGTGGAAAACAGTTTCTAAAACAAGTTGAGGATAGTGAGGTGAGTTATGCAGTTGTAAGAAGAGAAAAAATGGTACTGTTGCACACAGAGGTATCGGATTTACCCCTAGAAATTCAGCAGATGTTGTAGGAATTTACAGACATAGTGGTGGATGACTTGCCAGATAAATTACCCCCCAAAAGAAGCATAAGTCACCGTATTGACTTCATACCCAGAGAAAGTTTTCCAAATAAGGCAACATACCAAATGAGCCCCAAGGACAATGAAGAGATTAGGAAGCAAGTGCAAGAACTGCTAGACAAAGCATTGATAAGGGAGAGTTTGATCCCTTGCGCAGTTCCAACGGTTCTCGCACCCAAGAAAGGAGGAGAATGGCGGATGTGCACAAACTCGAGGGCCATCAACAAAATCACCATTCGGTACAAGTTTCCACTGCCACGGATGGATGACATGATGGATTTCCTAAGTGGGGCAGCATATTTTTCTAAGATAGACTTGAAGAGTGGGTATCATCAAATCTGAATTCGAGAGGGGGATGAGTGGAAGACAGCCTTTAAGATGAATGAGGGACTGTATGAATGGCTAGTTATCCCATTCGGGTTGAGCAATGCACCCAATAAGTTTATGTGATTAATGAATGAAATGTTGAAAGAGTACATCAGAAAAATTTGTGATAGTGTACCTGGACGACATACTAATTTTCAGCGGGACAAGGGAGGAGTACCTTCGACATGTTTGGAAAGTGTTGGAAAAATTACAACAGAATAAACTACTGATAAATTTGAAAAAGTGTACTTTTCTACAAAAGGAATTGATTTATTTGGGCTTTGTAATAGCAGAAAAGAGAACTAAATATGGATCTAGAGAAGATTGCAGTGATAGTTAATTGGCCATCTCTGAAAAGCTTATTTGAGGTACGTAGCTTTCATGGACTAGCGAGTTTTTACCAGAAATTCATAAGAAATTTTAGTAAAATTTGTAAACCTATGTTGGACACCATTAAAAAGGCCAGTGAGCCTTTTCGATGGACTGATGCAGCGGAGAGGAGTTTTCAGCTACTAAAGAAAAAGATCACAGAGAGACCGATCCTGAGATTGCCAGATTTTAAGAAGCTTTTTCAGGTTCGCTGTGATGCTAGTGGTACGGCTATTGGAGTTGTACTTAGACAGGAGGATAAACTTGTTGCATTTTTCAGCGAGAAGCTAAATGAAAGCAGACAAAAATATTCATCCTATGACAAGGATTTTTATGTTGTTGTACAGGCATTGAAACACTAGAGCCATTATTTGCTGGGAAATGAATTTGTGTTGTTTTCAGATAATTCTCCACTACAGTATGTAATGCAACAACAAAAGCTGAATCACAAACATGCCAAGTGGGTGGAATATTTGCAGAATTTCACCTTCGTGCTGAAACACATCAGCGGGTAGGCCAGCAAGGTGGCGGATGCATTGAGTAGGAGGGCCTTACTTCTGCAGGAGAGTACTGTACAAGTGTTGGGTTTTGAGCACTTGAAAGATTTAAATCAGACTAACACAGATTTTAAAGAAGCCTATGAGGCATGTCAGAATCCCTTGGTGAGAGATAACAGTCCATGGTTGGACTACAACTTGCAAGAGAAACTGTTGTTTAGAGGAGGATAGCTATGCATTCCTGAATGCTCGATGAGAGAGAAAATTATTTGGGAGAAGTACAGTGGAGGTCTAGCCGGACATTTCGGCATAGACAAGACACCAAGTAGCTCAGTCACTTCTACTTTTGGTCAAAGATGCGAAGGGATGTACAGAGATTTGTGACCAGATGTAAAGTGTGCCAGTTGGCGAAGGGTCACAATCAAAACACGGGACTGTATACACCGTTACCTGTTCCAGGTAGACCATGGGACTCAGTCAGCTTGGAATTTATCTTGGGTCTACCTAGAACACAGCAAGGTTATGACTCGGTGATGATAGTAGTGGACAGATTCTCGGAGATGGCACATTTTATCCCTTACAGAAAACCAGTGATGCCACTTACGTGGCCCACTTGTTCTTCACGAAGATTGTCAGGCTACATTGGTTGCCTAAGTCTATTCTTTCGAACAGGGATGTGAAGTTTACAGGGCACTTTTGGCATACCCTATGGAATAAGATTGATACATAGCTCAGTTACAGCTCTGCTTATCACCCGCAAACCGACAGATAAACAGAGGTGGTAAATAGGAGTCCGGGAAACCTGCTATGAAGCTTGATAGGTGAGAATTCACGGATGTGGGATCGAGTGCTTGCATAGGCAGAGTTCGCTTATAACGACTCGCCTAATTGCAACACAGGTTACAGTCCATTTCAAATCCTGTACGGCATGCATCCTCACGAAGTGCATGAGTTGCGGGATCTTGGACTGCAAGAAAGGCGAAGCGCAGATGGAGAAGATTTCACTAATACGATGAGAGATTTACATGAGCAGGTGAAAATTAAATTGTAGGACAACAGCCAAAAGCATAAACAGCAAGCAAATTTGAAAAGAAGGGAAGTACAGTTCAATGTAGGAGATGAAGTCCTCGCGCATTTGCGCAAGGAATGCTTTCCTAGAGGCGCATACAATAAGCTGAAGTATAAGAAGATAGGTCCCTACAAAGTCCTCTGGAAATTTTCAGCGAATGCCTATGATATACAGTTGCCACCTGGGATAGGCATTTCACCCATCTTTAATGTAGCAGACCTGTTCCTTTACACTGCTGACCCAAAAGAAGAAGATAGAACCACACGGCTTACACGGAATACCCAGGATGGAGGAGAAACTTGGATGAGACAGATGCCTTACGTTCAACCTCCCGATATCGAGAGCATCCTTGATACTCAGGTGGCCAAACGAACTCGGTGGAAGGAGTATCTGCAATACCTAGTCAAGTGGAAGAACCACCCTATTGAGGATAGTTCGTGGCTTGATGCCAGGTAGATTGAGCAGGCGGGTTCTTCAGTCGGGAAGCTCACGGACCGGAGTCATGATTTCTTTTTACCCCAGGAGCCTAATGCAGGAGCATCCAGCTAGGGCCCATGACCGGGTGTTGGTCTCCACCAAGTTGGAAGCTGTCTTAACAAGTTGTTTTTTTTATGTTAGCTTGTCAAAGTAGGATGTAAGTTTTACTTTTACTTTTAATCTCAACACTAGTTAAGGGACAGTTTGGTCGGTTAGGGTCATTAGTTTGTCTATATTTAGACAATAGAGATTTAATAACTATTCTGTCATTCTAAAAAAACAAACAAACAAACAAACAACAACAAAACAACAACAAAAACAACAAACAACAACAAAAACAACAAACAAACAAACAAACAAAAACAAACAAACAAAACAAAAACAAAATCAAAAACAAAAAAATACAAACAAAACAAACAAACAAACAAACAAACAAAAACAAAACAAAAACAAACAAACAAAAACAAACAAACAAACAAACAAACAAAAACAAACAAACAAAAACAAACAAACAAAACAAAAAACAAAACAAAAAAACAAAAACAAAACAAAACAAAACAAAAACAAAAACAAAAAACAAAATGTATTTGATGTAAAATCTTGTCATAGAGCAGAACCGAATACAAGCATCGTTATGTAACTAAATAAGAATTACAATTGATAAATAGTAGCTGCACAACTCAGGTAATTGTGAACAGAGACTATAAATGTATATGAAAAATCCATTGAAAGGGTTTAGCATTTTTTCAAGTAATAATAATAACAGAATAGACAATTCGAATCCATTTGTGTGTCTACTATATTTTCATTTTGCTTCCTAATTCACCGAACATCAGAGTAAACGATACAATGCTCACAGATAAATTTATTTAACTCTTTTGTTTTCCTAAGAGGCAGAGTCCAGACAGCGAGACAAAGATGCAAATGCCAGAACAAGGGTTTGTATCCCATAGAAGAATACAAAATTGACTAAAAAGGAGTGAACGCAAACAAATAAACCGGACAAGTAAAGCATATACAGGCCATACAATATCTTTTAACTTTGAAATTGACCACCAGGACAAATTATCAGAACAACCACAAAATTTCATGTTCGTGGAAAAGCATTACAAACCCAGTTGCAAATCAACAATTGAAATTTGAAGGCGTTGAAGTCGAATTGAAGGGAATGACAGCCAATTCACCATCACAAAAATTAAGGTAAATCGAAACCAATATTCTTTCCTGAAATTTTTCTTCAAATTATGAAATGAAATGTATGAGAATATACAACAGAATTCCAAAATAATACACGGACAACCATAAAAGCCTACAGTCGACAAACCCTAGGTGAGGGTTTTGGGAAACGGTTCCCACACATAGAAAGTTATAGCCAACAATCACCAAAACATGAAAGCCTATGATAATAAAATGACCAGGACGCTAGCTACAGCCGAGAGCCACGTTGACTAAGCATTGAGGGAAGACAAACCCTCATAACCACGGGCCTTTTTTAAAAAAAAAAAAAAAAAAAGACTGAAGACTAGTTGTGTTGGCAGAGCCTACCAGGCAAGGACCAGCGTGTTCATTCCGAGCATAACCAACCGCAAACCCCAATACCTGCAGAGGAGCCAACACACAGTTGTTAGCACAAGTTGATGGAGGAAAACAAAATACAGTGCATGAATGCAAATATACGAGAGATACATTTTCCATACCTGAAGGATTTGCAGCAGGAATAGAGAACAAGCCTCTAACCCATGAATTCCAACCAACGACTGAGACAAAGGAGCGGCCACATTAGGAACAGAAGAAAGAAAGAGGCAAATTGAATCATGAATAGAGGAGGCTACCTGCATTGAAGCTGAAGGCCAGAGAGCGCCATTGTTTCGAAACCTGAATGCATGCCAACCACTGAGTTTTGTAGACAAGACAACCTTATACCAAAACCCAAGCTCGTGGAACAAAGACCGGTTGAGACAATAGCAGAAAGGGCACATAAGTCTACTTACACAGGTGGCGGCAGAACCATTCTTGGTTGCCCAACGAACTAGGGTCAAAGACTATCCATACAAGCATAGAAACCAAGCAAGTCCAAGAGTCACACTGTCGGACCAAAAAGAAAACCAGAAGTCGCGCTCAGTAGCTGCAGCACATCTGCATACACAAGTAGCGGAACCGCACCAGAACAAACCCTCGACAAACAAAATGCAAAAATGATTGAATGAGCGATAGAGGAGGAGTTTTGGTGAAATGAAGAACAGGAAACGTGACTCGAGGTTAGTACATAAGATTGATTGCAGACATAAATGCCACCTATCACTTTCCAGAAATATCTGAGAGCTTTGGTAATCACAAACTAATCGACAGTTAAATCATATTTAAAATCATTAATTATTGTTTAGTCCGAACAGTGTTGGGTTGGTCCCATTATAATTAGAGTGAGAATGTAGAATCTCTTTATTCACATCTGAATTGTATGGTTGAATATAATATATATATATATATATATATATATATAATAAATTAAATTAATTTAAATTAGCAAATCATCATATATAAAAGCATACGTTGAGCAATTTCACAAAAGGTTATTAGATTATTTATTATTAAATTATAGTTCGATTTAGAAAATAGATTATGAGATTATAATTTTCAAGTATAAAGTTTGTTTACAAATAAACTATATGAAAGATGCATATCAAATAACCAAATTTTCACATAGAATAAAAGTGTGTATATATGTTTGAAACATATTAAGACACATCCTTTGGATGTTCAAAAAATATATATCAAAAGTTTGAAGTGTTGAAAAAGGTTTTGCAAGGTAGGTTGGTTGTATTTAAGAAGTGTATAAAAATATATATGAATCTGTTTTGGGTGAATAAAGATTTTTATTTAGTAAGAAATTATTTTAGTAGAAAAATGAATTTACTTACTAGAATGGAAAGTATGAATATGATATATATATGTATGTGTTAATATATATATATAGATATAGATATAATCAAATATTATTATATTGTCTTGTTCATTGTATTTATTGTATAAGGCAGTTTTTCTCTTGAAGTGGATTGTAATTATTGATTCTTTACTATCTTAAGGCACAAGGATCATAATATTTGGTATCAAAGTTTTTGATCCTAGGGTTTTATTGCTTCAAACAAGCCATCATGGAATTTTCGCTATAACTTTTTTTATATGTGATTTCAAATAGTGAAACCTGGAGAAGATTTAGAAGACATCCCAAGAAATCTCTGGTTCAAGTTTCAGATCCTAGTTTGCTATATTTTCATATTCTTTTCCAAGCAGGTTATGGTTTCTGAAGGCTCCTCAATTTTGTCTCAAATAGGCCAGTTCAGAATTTTTTCTATAACTTCTTTTCTATGAGGCTTCACACCATGAAAATTTGATCATATTGATGAGAAACCATGGTGAACATCTAGTCCAAGTTATAGATCTCGTTTCACTATATTTTAGGAGATATGCTCCAAGGAACATAGCGTTTTTGTATACTACAGACTTCAATCTCAAACATGCCAGTTTCACATGTGTACTATAACATTTTTTTGTAAGGCTTCATATAGTGAAACTTGGTCCATATTAATAAGAAATATATAGGAATATCTTGTAACATTTTCAAAATTAGGTTTTCTATACTTTTGGAGTTATACCCTATGGAAGTTAGGGTTTGTGAATAGTCATGAAATAAATTTTAAACAGGTCAGCTTGGTATTTTTCTATATCTTTTTATCTGGAAATTTTTAAACTATGAAATATCTAATAATTTCAGGAAATAGATAGAAATACCTCAGGTACGGGTTCCAGAATTATATTTCAAAAAAGGGACATGTGGTATGATATACAATTTTGCTCATGGGAAATCTCAAAAAAATCAGCAAGTTTTGGGAAAGTTACTATAACTTTCAATTTTCACACCTGTGGAATAGTAAAAGCTACATATCACAGTATTCTAGAATAATTTTTCATATCTCGATTGCCTCAAATCTTAGAGATATATTAATAAAGCTTCAACCATTCTGATATTCTTCAAATTAAGGTACGTAACTTACTAGTGACCTAACTTTTTATCAGAAGAGCCCATTTTTCTTGTTGTAACAAAGAAGAATACTATTATTACTTTCTAACATGCCTCCAAAGGGAGATACTACAATTAAATCTATTCAAGGCCCATCCTTGACCCATGAAAAAAGTGAGGACGTGAAATTTGGGTTATCTCAATTAGATAAGAAAGTTAGTGAAATGGATGGTAACATGTTGAAAAAGGTGGATTCCTCGAGTTCTTGAGAGAAACTTACAATACAAATGGAATAGAAGATGAATGAAAATAAGGAAGGAATAAAAAAATAATATAGAAGGAATAGAAATTAAAATAAGGAAGGAATAGAAATGAAGATGAATGAAAATAAGGAAGGTATAGAAATGAATATGAATTATAAGGAATGAATAAAAAAGAAGATGAAATGAATATGAATGAAGATGAATGTAAATAACAAAGAAATACAAATTTCCATGATTTCTATCTTGGAAAGGATTCCTAAAAAGGATGTGGAGATCCAAGGAAATCATGAAAATAAGGAAAAGCATGTTGTTGAGAATCAATCTCATATAAGGAGTATGTTATCACAATTGAAGAGCACAAATGTTGAATTATAGAGCCATACTCATGAATTTTTAATCCAAGATCCACATCATGAGGGCTTCAAGTCAACACTAAGAAACTACTACATTGCAAAGATCGATATGAGGAAATTTGATGATAATGATCCTATACCATGGATGTTTTAGATGGAGCAATACTTTGATCTACACCAAGTGGCATCCTTACAAAAGGTAAATATTGCATCCATGTTCTTAGAACAAAACCAAGATGTATGTTATAAGTGGCTTTGTGAAATAAAAAAGGATTTTCTTATATAGTGGTCCCTTTTTACGGAGGAATTGATAGCAACTTGTGGGGATATTAAGAACAACAC
This sequence comes from Pinus taeda, assembly GCA_000404065.3. Classification (NCBI taxonomy): domain Eukaryota; kingdom Viridiplantae; phylum Streptophyta; class Pinopsida; order Pinales; family Pinaceae; genus Pinus; species Pinus taeda. The sequence continues at coordinate 41,057 of APFE031228404.1, forward strand.
ATTCATTAGTCAATTGGTAAATATTCAACAAAACCTGTCCTATTATAGTGTACATTCAACAATTCTGTTCACTGCCTTCTTTTCTTAATGAGGTTAAACTATGTTAGTCTTAATCTTTCTCACTCTATGTACCTCTTCCCCCTTTTGACCCATATGCACACTGTATACCTAACATTCGCCAAATGTGGGAAGGGTATAGTTTTCAAATGGTCTAAACTTTTTATTTCTTCTTATTCTCCCTTTACTTGAAGTTTCGTTCTTGATTTGATAACTTGGTTTTAAAAATTCTTTTACCATATTATGTGAATTAATATGATCATCATATATTAATTATATTAAGTAGTTTCTTCATGATGCATGGTGTGCCAAGTCGTTCATTCCCTTCAAGAACTTCCCTTCGAAGTTCCAAGGGTGCCACACCAATTAGTTTCTTGTTTATGCCAAGGGTTCCAAGTTGTTCATGCCCTTCAAGAACTTCCCTTGAAGTTTCAGGGGTTCCATGTCGCTTTACCTTCAAGCATCCAATGACTACGAGGGGAAAACTATGTGTGACTATGGGGATTTATACCCTCTCCTATGTCGCCCTCTATAGATAGACTAATGGTGCTTGGGATCAAGTAATCCACCTTGATACGCTCCCCCTAGCAAAATCCTCATGAGCAACCCAATTTGGGAACTGCCCTCATGACATCGTGATCTTCAAGGGGAAGGTATCTCAATTGTTCTAGGCCAACACACAGTGGGAGTGCTAGCGGGTGAAATCAGGGACACTATCCCACCCCTCCCATGAAGTTCCATCTATCTATATAGCCCCATCACCCATGTGTGATTCGTTTAGCCAAGCAACTAACATGTGCCTGTAACCACTAACATGTCATTATAATTTATAGCAAAAATTCAAACTGAAATTTGAATTTCAGAGACAAAGTATTCAAGTCTATCAACCCAGAGATCATTGAATCATCACATATGAGTGCACTTGGTGGTCTCCTGCCACTCTTGATAATCACCAGTAATAATATTTCATAATGTTATTCATTGATATAATATCATATGTTCAATCATTAGCATGACATAGTTATCAACATTGTTGTTCGTCGTGAGCCAGAACTAATGTAAATAGCCAAAATAATGAATTCATTACATGATTAGACATACTCATTAAACACATCCATCACAACTACTATCATCAAAACATCAACCAGAAACATACATATCCATCACAATTATCATCATCATAGCATCGACTAGGAAAAAAACACATCCATCATCCATTAATAGTGAGAGTCAAGTATTTGGATCCTCGACCTGAGGACCTTCAAGAATAATGTACGATACCACAGGCTATATCTAGGCAAATGTAATATCAGGTTCAGTCCACCAGAGAAGGCACAATAATGTGTATGTGTTCCAACGTGTCTCCTACCACACTTAAATAACTATTAATAACATCTAATCAAAAAAATAGCCATCAAAATATATAAACATGATAGAACATCATTGAAACATTCATTGGCCACAGTGCAAATTCAATTCTAAATAAGTACTTCACTGGCCATCATCACATGAAATAACATTAACTAGTCTTCATCAATCTTTAATGTCCTCAAGAATAATGTATATGTCATAATCCAATCTCAGAGTTAAAATAATGTCTATCAAAGGTCAAATAGAGTGGGGCACTGCACATATAATATTGATCAAGGATGAAATCCTCATAGTTGGTTGTCCTCTTTGCTAAATTAGTAAGGAACTTTTACTTCACCTTCTCATATCTTAGTGTCATATGTTGTTTATTACACATCATGATTCATTTAAATGTGCAAACAGTCAATGCTCTCATAAAATAACAAAATTATCAATTCCCTGGTAATGACTTTGGTAAGCTAAAAATATATTCTTAAAGGTTAAGTATATCTAATTTATCATCAATGATCCCATGATAGAAGGGTGCATTGAAAAGATGGTCAGAACTTGTTAGCTACATAGCAATGAAAGTGGTAATCATGCAGGTATTGAAGTATTTGATAATGAAAGGGTCATTGAAATGGGCATATGAGGAGGAAATAAAATCCAAGAAAATTCAAGCTCTTTTTCAAACCCTTCTCTATATCCAATGAATAAGTAAAAGTAATGATGATCAATTTTTTTGTAACAACCAACAAATCATCTTCCAAAGATAGCTTAAGGATGTGACAGATTCAGATTCCTAAAATCAAATCTCATGTGCTAAAAAGAATCATCTTAAAGCACAATTTCAATGTCAACATTGTTTGGTTATTATGGAAGCATTAAGGTCATATAAAATTCCCTCCATAAATATTTTGACTCTTTGTCCAAGATACAAAGTTTAGCACATGAGATAACAAGAGTGGTTGTTGGGTGCATATTTTCTACTTTAATGATTGAGATTCATGTTCTCAAGTACATTAGGAAAAAACTTTATGAGATTCATGTAAACCTTATAACATGTCATACTAAATACTTCATAATGGAAATATCTATGATATTATGAAATGAATAATAATTCATGAATAAATTAATTATGAATGTTATAATAATTATTTTTAAGTGTGAAAAAAAAAAAAAATATATATATATATATATATATATAAATTAAAATATATCATTTACCATTTATATAATAATATTTGAAATTATACCTATATCATTTAAAATTATATAAATAAAAAATATAATTCTTAAATTTACAAAATCTCTCTCACACATAATATGAATTTCTCTCACTAATAATTTTAATTTAAAATATCTATGTCACACATAACTTGTACTCATTAAATTAATTTTAACATTTATATATTAATATATTTTAAATTGTACTTATTAAATTAATCTTAACATTTTAATATATTTATATATATTATATAATTTTAAAATGAGTTTATTAATTTGAAAATATATATATAATCTTTTATATTATTTATAATTTAAATAGATATAATAGTTAAATGTTTATATATTTAAATTAAAAAAATAAAAATAAAAATAAAAAAATATATATGCCTAAATAATCACATTGATAAAATCACTTAATACATAGAAAAATAAAATTTCAAACACCAAATTGAAGTTTAATTTAACTATAATTTTAAAATTAAATTATATTAATAAAATAATTATAATTAATAATATATTAATTAATAATATTATTATAATTTTTCAATATTTTAGTCATGTATATTGTGAACTTCTATATTAAAGATTTATTTTTATTCTAGATCTATCAAGTGTGGAGAGGGATCAAATCATTTTTCAATCTATGCTAGTTGGCATATCAATATATTTGATCTATCAATATATTTGATCCCTCTCGCCGCTTAGTAGATCCATAGTAAAGATAGATCTATGCAAGTTTAATTTCCCCTTTTAAATAGCCTACATTCACCTGAATACCATGGGTCAATACCATTAGTTCTCAATACCATGAGTAAATACCATGTGTCATCTTTATTTATATTAATATTAATATTAATATTAATATTAGGGTTAATAATATTTTTTTTACATGGAATTAATAATAATTTGGCCCATGGTATTTGGCCCAGAGACTTCACCTAAATAAAACCTCTTTTTTTAGTGTTCCGTAAATATAAAAAAATGTTTTATTCCTTTATCATACCTTTAGTTAATTTACATTTTTATTAATTTAATATACCTCTTTTATAAATATGATATTTGGTCCATGTTATTTAGCACACAATATTAAAATGGTATTTGGCCTTTTTTTTGGGTTTTTTTAAATATAAAGAGGTTTATGGAGTAAATATAAAAATAGGTTTTGTTTATTTACCATACCATTAGTTTATTTGTATTAAATATAAAAAAGGCTTTATTTATTTACCATACTTCCAGTTTATTTATATTTTTATTTATTTACCATACCTATTTTTGAGCGCGTAGTCAAGGCGGAGGAATTGCCCAAAAAGTTATGGAAATTCCGATCATATTTAGAGAAAATCCGGCGAGGATTTTTGTAAATCCAAATTATAGTTGTTAAACTTCAAAATTTTAGGTCTTCTAGACGTTTTTGATGGTGTTGAATCCATTTCCACCATCAAAAACACGATTCAAACACTACCAAATTCCGATCATATTTAGAGAAAATCCGGCAAGGATTTTTGTAAATCCAAATTATAGTTGTTAAACTTCAAAATTTTAGGTCTCTTAGACGTTTTTGATGGTGTTGAATCCATTTCCACCATCAAAAACACAATTCAAACACTACCTCTACTTTTGATGGTGTTGAATCCATTTCCACCATCAAAAACACAATTCAAACACTACCTCTACAAACTTTTGACCGTTCGGACAATTCCTCTACCTGTTTAGACAACTCTTTTTTTAGTGTTCATACACCTCTTTATATTTTAAATTTATATTATGTTTATACATAATAATTAAATTGATTTCTAAATAAAATCAACATTAAATTAAAAATATTAAATATTTACGTTTATATTTACATTTACTAAAAATTACCCCTACTAAATAATAAAATACCTCTTAATACAATAGCATTTAAAATATCATAAATAAAAACACATCCAATAATAATATACTCCAATTATAATATATTTACTTCTCATCCTAATCTACGGAAAAAGGAACGTCAATAATCATTACCTTTTCCTAACATCAACCACGATCGAAAAAGGAACGTCAATAATTAGTACCTTTTCCTAACATTTTTCACGTTATTTTTCGACGGTAGTTGGGAAGAGGGATAACGGTAAAATATATAAAATATTTATGGATAAAAATAATAATATTAATTGATAAAAATAATAAAATTATGAGAAAAAGTTGTTTGGTTTAAATCACATAATATTTTATTTGTTGACAAGTTTAGAATCAATTAATATGGTTTAGGACAAGTTGAAGAATCAGATTGTCACGCTCTAATATGTACATAAAAAAAAAAATTTACATGAGTAACTATACATTTCCTAGACCATAATATATCAATGTATAATCCACCCGTGATGTGATCATTCAAGAATTTGACTTATATACTTATGTAATAAAGTTACAGCATGTACATAAGACCTTTTGCCTTGACACACTCATATACTATTGCATAACATGTACTTTATGATCATCACAGTCAATACTCACTTGATTTACAATATTAGTTGTACTCGATTACATGTACAAATAAACATTCGGCTTCCTAGCTAATTATCAAAGGTTTTCTTATATATGTATGGGTTTCATTGTTGTGGCGGTCACGGGGTTTACTGCCACGACAGATCCCGGTTACCAAGGGCTGGCACAACCTTAATTGCGATCTGATAGGCGATCAACTCGAGACTGGATTAACTTGCTCTTTGAGATATATGCGTACAATAAGGTACTATCTTTTACAGCACTGGCTTACTGTGGTTCATCCACCTGGCATGATCCACGGCTCACATTGTTCTGTCATGTGCGGTGGCGTGAACAAGTGTTACGAGGCTAGCTCCTCGGTCTTACCAATCTCGCGCCCAAACCCTTTCGTATCTTTCTCCATGATCGAACGGTGGTGGCAGTCTTACCCAGATCAAAGACCGAGACTATGCCACGAGGCAGGGTCTTGCATGGGATATTTAAGGTTCTTTTTGTATTGGTTGGTTATTATTTTCATTCAGGGTCGAGTGCTTGGCTGCTGCAGTCCTCGGCTCTACTGTGCTCGGCTGAGGACTTTACAGATCCTCACCGCACCAGGGTTCCACCTTCTACCAAGGCATAAGGAACCTCTACAACCTACTGCTCAGGTTAAGTCGAGCTTCGAAGAACAGTTTAGCTTTTACATTTAAATGCTTTTGATCTCATTTCGGTTAATATGTTTTCTCAGTCATCGATCTCCATGATTTTTGCAGGGAAGGCCTTTGGCGTCCAGACAGCGTTTGGGAGAGACTCCGACTCCCCGACCTCGGCCATCCTGCCACAGGTATGAGCACATCCTCATTCTTAGAGTTTGTTTTCGGTCTTCTCATCTCGGAACAGTGGCTAATCCTCTGTTCTGCTGAACAGGGATGCCGAGTTCCTTGCTTTCGATTCCTTCCTCCGCTATACGACCAGGGTTTTCATATTACGAACCTGTATGGTTCAATCCTTCGTCTGTTAGTTTACTGTGTTTTAGTCTTTGGTATTCAAGCTCTGTTTAAAGACTCTTGTTATGACAGCCTCCGTCTAGGCTTTGTTCACTGAGTAATTGTATATTTGCACAGTTTATCATCTATTTGGTTGCCCGACTCACGGCATACTGTTATTCAAATACAGTATTGACTTTTATTAAGCTGTCCATTGGGATTATGTTCATTTCGAGCTCGTTTGTATATTGCAAGTATTTGATTTGATTAAGCTTCTGTATTACCTGTTCTCAGTATAAAAGCATTGTTCCTTTTTATCAATATTGAGTCCGTCTATGAGTTACAGGTCCTTGATATGGTTTAAGCTCTGTTATAAACTAGTTTTCTTGATATACGATTCGATACCCAAATTTATTTGCTATGCTTCGACTATGGCGCTCCGGCCGTCTCGAATAAGCTTCAGCCCAGCTCATTTAACTTCTTCTGAGCGAGGGTTTTACTTAGCAGGCTTTAGCTGAGACTGTTTGTAACCGCGGTTACCATACAGTCATCGGCATACCTATTTCTTTTAAGTTATATATATAAATTCTGAATGCATATAATCTGTGTTGTTAAGCCACGCATGTGAATATTGTTACAGTGGTCTAGTTCTCCGACTCTGAGGTTCTTGCGAGCCTTTGGGGTTTAATGTGCATATACACTCTTTTGTTTGATGAATAAGGCAATATCTTCCGGGGTATATGTATACGGGGTTTGCGAGACTTACCAGTCCTGTCCTACAAACTAAATGTCATAATGTTATGAGCATAATACATTATCTTGCACATAGTGTCTGTTTTGTTCCTTTCGATTTTGTTTGTAATAAAGAATTCTGTTTCTTTTCCTCGGCATGTAAATCTAAATAGGGTTTTCTTACAGTATCACCTCTGTAATAACAAAACTTATTTATTCATCTCTTCTACTGTTGTTTTCTGAATGAGATATGCAAGGGTTTTAATATTCGTTTCTTCAGAATGCAGTGTCTCGGTCTCTGTCTAAAATGCAGCAGCTAGTGTTCTTTCTTATTTTCTGCTATGAATGACAATCAAAGAGTTTACACTGTACCAATCCTTCTAGCACAGAATAGTGTATCTTTTAGCATAAATCCACACCAGAGACAACTCAATAAGTAAATGTACACATAGTAGGCCATACCTGTTCCTGTACAAACCTACTTGTAATGCTTGTCAATCCACCCGTCCGTAGGAAGAGTTCTTCTTTGACCTTCCACCCCCAAGCACTTGCAGGTCCTACTCGAACGCAATTACACTGGTCTCGCCAGTAAACGCTATCTGATCCTAACCAGACATAGCGTACACAGGAAAATTCTTTTCCTATTATGCCATCTGATCCTAACCAGACATAGCATGAATATTTCCTTTCTTCTCTGCCATCTGATCTCAACCAGAGTTGGCATTTCCCCCTTTTTCCTCTGGGGTCTCAACTACCTCAAGGTAGTTAGAGTTCCATTGTAACTGATTCCTCAGTTACTAACCATGATTAATCATAACTCAGTTCAAATAGTACCAACAATTGTTTTTCATCAACATAAAATTAATAACAGGATTATATATCTTTTTCAAATAAAGTCTTTGTTCAATAACTACTTTTACTATTTACTAACATTAACTTTTCACAAGGGATGTTACATCTCCCCCTCCTGAAAGTCTACATCGTCCCGATGTTGTTGTTCATCCAAAAACAGTATGGGATAAGTATCCCTCATCATTTGTTCATCTTCCCAGGTGGCCTCTTTAGGCCCAAAGTGCTGCTACTGCACTTTAACCTGGCTGATGACCTTTTTCCTCAGCTCAAATCTTCTCCGATCTAATATGTTCACTGGTTCAACCAGGAACTCTCCTTCCAGTTCCACCTGAAACACATAACAATTAAATCAACTACTTACTAGTATTTTATTTCAATTTACATTATATAACAGTCTTCCCTTACCTGAATGTCCTGCCAACTTATTATATGCCTAAGGTCATACACATATCTCTTTAAAACTGATACATGGAAGACATTATGAACCCGAATATGGCTGGGTAGGGTGAGCTGATAAGCTACCGGTCCTACTCGTGCCAGAATTTGGAATGGTCCACAAAAACGCAGTGCCAATTTGGCACAGGCATTCCATTGGAGGGTACTTTTCCTAGCTCGAATTCTGATGTACACATGTTCACCCACTTGGTACTCTTTAAATGTTCTCTTCTGATCTGCAAAATTCTTCTGCCTGTCCTGTGCCATCTTTAGATTAGCTCGAACTTTTTTCACCATGACCTCCATCTCTTCCAACATCTCAGGACCCAGCAAGAATTTGTCCTCCGGTCCACCCCAACTGGAGGGTGTGCGGCATTTCCGACCGTAGAGTACTTCGAATGGGCTCATCTTCAAGGATGAGTGATAGCCATTGTTATAGGCGAATTCCACTAGGTGTAGATACTCCTCCCATCGCGTAGGTTGCTGCATCACATAAGACCTCAGCATGTCCTCCAACACTTGATTCACTCGCTCAGTCTGTCCGTCAGTTTGCGGATGATATGCGATGGTGAAGCTCAATTGAGTTCCTAGACCTTCAAATAAGGTCCTCCAAAAAGCTGAGGTAAACTTAACATCACGATCAGATATTATTACTTTCGGCAGCCCATGAATTTTAAATATATTTTGCATAAAAATGTTTGCGATTTGAGCTGCACGATAAGTGGATTGAACTGGTATAAAGTGAGCTGACTTGCTGAGTTTATCCACTACCACCATTATAGAATCATTATTCTTTTTGGATTTCGGCAAACCGGTAATAAAGTCCATGGTTATGGTCTCCCATTTCCATTCTGGTATGGGTATTGGCTGTAGTAGTCCTGCAGGATGCTGATGTTCAGCCTTCACCTGTTGACACTCCAAACAGCGCGCCAGGTATTCTACAACATCCTTCTTCATGCCTGGCCAGTAATACTGCTTCCTTAGTGAGGTGATTAATTTCTAGTAACCAGGATGTCCTGCATAAGGACTTCTATGATTTTCATCCAGAATCTTTTCTTTAATACTGCTCTGATTCGGTATGTAAATCTTCTTCTGATAGCACAAAATGCCGGCTGTATTCAAGGTATAACCTTGTTGTATGGAACGGGTATCTGAATTCTGCACTAAATGCTTCTTTTGCAAATAAATATGATCTTGCGCTGCAACCGCCTCAATCTCTTTGTCAAGAGTGGACCATCCTTGACTGATACCAATCTCATAAATGCAATGCACTTTTCGGCTCAGTGCATCAGCTACTCTGTTCTCCTTTCCTTTTAAGTGTTTAATTTCGAAATCGAAATTTCCCAAAAAGTCCACCCATCTTGCTTGTCTTGCGTTTAAAGTAGGTTGACTAAAGTAACTAGTCAAGCTGTGGTGATCCGTCATTAACAAAAATTTCCTCCCTACTAAATAATGGCGCCACATCTTCAAAGCATGGATCACAGTGGTTAATTCCAGATCATAAGCAGAATATTTCTGCTCATGTTCCTTTAACTTTCTGGATTCATAGGCAATCACTTTACCTTCCTGCATTAGCACTCCACCCACGCCCTCCTTACTGGCATCTGTACAAACTACACACTCCTTTTCGGGATCTGCCACACACAACACAGGTGCTGTGGTAAGTAAATGTTTGAGCTGTTCGAAACTCCGTTGACAGTCTGCTGTCCATTTAAACACTTTTCCCTTCTTTTGCAAGGAGGTAATAGGGTAGGAAACTCTAGAAAAACCTTCTACAAACCGCCGATAATATCCAGCCAGCCCCATGAAAGATCGAATATCTGCCACATCCTTGGGTGTAGGCCATTCCATTATAGTTTTAATCTTTTCGGGGTCTACAGCTATACCTTCCTTCGTAATAATGTGGCCCAAATACTGGATCTGTTCTTTATAAAAATCACATTTGCTGAATTTTCCATATAACTGATGCTCCCTTAGAGTCTGTAATACTATCCTTAAATGTTCCTCATGCTCCTTCATATTCCGAGAGTATATAAGTATATCATCAATGAAGATCAATACAAATTTGTCTAGGTATTGATGAAATACACTATTCATCAAACACATGAATGTTGCAGGTGCATTGGTTAATCCAAAAGGCAGTACCACAAACTCGTAGTGTCCGTAACGAGTACGAAAAGCTGTCTTGGCTATGTCCTCATCTTTGATTCTAATTTGATGGTAACCCGATCTTAAATCGATCTTTGAGAAGATTGTCGCCCCCTTTACCTGATCAAACAGCTCATCAATGCGGGGTAGTGGATATTTGTTCTTAACTGTCAGTTTATTCAGCTGTCTATAGTCTATGCACATTCGCAGAGTCCCATCTTTTTCCTCACAAATAGCACAGGGGCTCCCCAAGGAGAGACACTGGGGCGGATATACTTCTTTTCCAGCAGCTCTTGCAGTTGCATTTTTAACTCAGTTAACTCCGGCACACTCATCCGATAGGGTGCTCGGGACACTGGGGCTGCTCCGGGTATCAGCTCAATGGTGAAGTCTAAATCCCTTTTGGGCGGCAGCCCTGGAATTTCTTCAGGAAATACATCTGCAAAATCTTGCACTACTGGTATATCTTTAACAGTTGCAACCTTATCCACAGAATATGCAAACCCCACTTGTACTGCATAAATCTGGCACTTATTCCGGATACACTTAACCAGCTGTGAGGCTGTGATCGGCCGAATCTGCACTGGTTTCTGGATGCCTTGAATCTCTTTTCCCACACCCAGTTCATCTCGGTAAGAGACTGTTTTTGTTTTACAATTAATTACAGACCACCGCCGTTCCAACCAATCCATTCCTATCAGCACATCATAGGAACCAAGAGGGAGTACATTTAATTCAGTTGTTATTGTTTGGCCAGCTAACCTTAATGGACAGTTGCTGACTTTGGTTAGTACTCGTCTTTTGGCCCCAGTGGCTAGCTGTACTAGCCAAGGGCTTTTAAACTTAGTGGTTTGCAAACCACAGCTTTCTACAACTTTGGGACTTACATAGCTTAAAGTAGCTCCTGGGTCTACTAAAATAGAAACAGTTCGATCAAAGATCTTACCTTCGAACTCTATCATGGTTGGCTGATAATCAGCTTGTCGATCCTCCAGTGCTGCATTTATTCTGGGCATGGATCGAGCCACATCTCCTACCGTTGAAGCTTCGTAGATCTGGGACAACTGATCGATGTCCTTCCGATGAGGGCAGTTTCTAATATAATGGGGTCCTCCACAACCCCAACACTGAACAGGTGGCCGAGCTGAGCCTTCATTGTCCAATCTAACTTGCTGTTCACTATATTTGGATTCTGCAGGAGGTTTGAATCTGTTCTGATTTTTAGTTGGAATTTTAGTATTGGCTCCTTTCGAAAATCCTTTTTGAAAACTGCTGTGTGCTCCCTTACTACCCATAGGCATTTTACTGCCCCGCTTATCTGTCCAACGCTTTCCAGAATTTTCTCCTTTTGATTTTTTCTGCTGATAACACAGTCTTGCCTTCCGAATTGCTTCATCCATGGTTTTCGGATTATCGAACTCTATCCTTTCTCGCATTGTCAGAGGTAGGCTACTAACAAATCTTTGTACCTTAGCCTTCTCTTCACGAATATAGGGCACGTAACGAAGCAGGGATGTGAATTTAGTTACGAACTCGTCAATTGTCTGTTGTCCAAGCCGCAGATCATGAAATTCTCGCGTTTTTTCATCATAAAATCTTTCTGTCAGATACTTCTCCTTGAAGTATCTTTGAAACATTTCCCATGTCACATCTTGTTCACTCACTCCCCGCACCATCTTGACCTCCTCCCACCATAGCGTGGCTTTGGCCTGCAACTGGAATATAGCCAGCCTTGCCTTAAGATGATGATCATATTCATACACTTGAAAATACTTATTCATGTTAATTAACCATGCCTCTGCAGCTTCTTCTGATTCCCCGTCGAAATGAGGTGGTTTAATTTTCCGAAACTCCCCTTGTAATTCCATCCGGGTTCTTTTTGGGGTTTGATATTCAGAAGCATTGACAGACTTCTCTCCTCGCGTCTCCCCTCTATCCTCTGCTTCCTCTTGTTCAGTGTGATAACTCTGTTCATCTATTATTTGTGCTTGTTCAGGCCTCGGATGTGACTGCTGTTGATGTTGTTTATCAGATAAGCTTTTCAAAATTCTCTCTTGTTCTATATTTAGTCTTTCGTTATCTGCACGCAACCGAGCCATTTCGTCCTTCAGTTCCTGAACTGTTCTCAGGAGTGTCGAATCAGCATTGCGGTCTTCTGCTCCCAGTTGTACCCAAATCTCAGGATTTCCCTGAGGTTTCCCCCCGTTATCAGGTTGATTCATGTTTCCATAGGGAGCGCTATTTGCTCTCCTCATTCTGCTGCTACCGGTTTCAGGATAACTCATTAAATAGATAAAATTTATTTTCGTCACACTCTCAGCTTTTGTCATGACATTGTAAGTTTATTTTGCTGCATAACTCAAAATCCTCCCAAGGGTCACAGAGTTGTAAACCTGGGCTCTGATACCATATTGTCACGCTCTAATATGTACATAATGTTTTTTTTTACATGAGTAACTATACATTTCCTAGACCATAATATATCAATGTATAATCCACGCGTGATGTGATCATTCAAGAATTTGACTTATATACTTACGTAATAAAGTTACAGCATGTACATAAGACCTTTTGCCTTGACACACTCATATACTATTGCATAACACGCACTTTATGATCATCACAGTCAATACTCACTTGATTTACAATATTAGCTGTACTCGATTACATGTACAAATAAACATTCGGCTTCCTAGCTAATTATCAAAGGTTTTCTTATATATGTATGGGTTTCATTTTTGTGGCGGTCACGGGGTTTACTGCCACGACAGATCCCGGTTACCAAGGGCTGGCACAACCTTAATTGCGATCTGATAGGCGATCAACTCGAGACTGGATTAACTTGCTCTTTGAGATATATGCGTACAGTAAGGTACTATCTTTTACAACACTGGCTTAGTGTGGTTCATCCACCTGGCATGATCCACGGCTCACATTGTTCTGTCATGTGCGGTGGCGTGAACAAGTGTTACGAGGCTGGCTCCTCGGTCTTACCAATCTCGCGCCCAAACCCTTCCGGATCTTTCTCCATGATCGAACGGTGGTGGCAGTCTTACCCAGATCAAAGGCCGAGACTATGCCACGAGGCAGGGTCTTGCATGGGATATTTAAGGTTCTTTTTGTATTGGTTGGTTATTATTTTCATTCAAGGTCGAGTGCTTGGCTACTGCAGTCCTCGGCTCTACTGTGCTCGGCTGAGGACTTCACAGATCCTCACCGCACCAGGGTTCCACCTTCTACCAAGGCATAAGGAACCTCTACAACCTACTGCTCAAGTTAAGTCGAGCTTCGAAGAACAGTTTAGCTTTTACATTTAAATGCTTTTGATCTCATTTCGGTTAATATGTTTTCTCAGTCATCGATCTCCATGATTTTTGCAGGGAAGGCCTTTGGCGTCCAGACAGCGTTTGGGAGAGACTCCGACTCCCCGACCTCGGCCATCCTGCCACAGGTATGAACACATCCTCATTCTTAGAGTTTGTTTTCGGTCTTCTCATTTCGGAACAGTGGCTAATCCTTTGTTCTGCTGAACAGGGATGCCGAGTTCCTTGCTTGCGATTCCTTCCTCCGCTATACGACCAGGGTTTTCATATTACGAACCTGTATGGTTCAATCCTTCGTCTGTTAGTTTACTGTGTTTTAGTATTTCGTATTCAGGCTCTGTTTAAAGACTCTTGTTATGACAGCCTCCGTCTAGGCTTTGTTCACTGAGTAATTGTATATTTGCACAGTTTATCATCTATTTGGTTGCCCGACTCACGGCATACTGTTATTCAAATACAGTATTGACTTTTATTAAGCTGTCCATTGGGATTATGTTCATTTCGAGCTCGTTTGTATATTGCAAGTATTTGATTTGATTAAGCTTCTGTATTACCTGTTCTCAGTATAAAAGCATTGTTCCTTTTTATCAATATTGAGTCCGTCTATGAGTTACAGGTCCTTGATATGGTTTAAGCTTTGTTATAAACTAGTTTTCTTGATATACGATTCGATACCCAAATTTATTTGCTATGCTTCGACTATGGCGCTCCGGCCGTCTCGAATAAGCTTCAACCCAGCTCATTTAACTTCTTCTGAGCGAGGGTTTTACTTAGCAGGCTTTAGCTGAGACTGTTTGTAACCGTGGTTACCATACAGTCATCGGCATACCTATTTCTTTTAAGTTATATATATAAATTCTGAATGCGTATAATCTGTGTTGTTAAGCCGCGCATGTGAATATTGTTACAGTGGTCTAGTTCTCCGACTCTGAGGTTCTTGCAAGCCTTTGGGGTTTAATGTGCATATACACTCTTTTGTTTGATGAATAAGGCAATATCTTCCGGGGTATATGTATACGGGGTTTGCGAGACTTACCAGTCCCGTCCTACAAACTAAATGTCATAATGTTATGAGCATAATACATTCTCTTGCACATAGTGTCTGTTTTGTTCCTTTCGATTTTGTCTGTAATAAAGAATTCTGTTTCTTTTCCTCGGCATGTAAATCTAAATAGGGTTTTCTTACAGTATCACCTTTGTAATAACAAAACTTATTTATTCATCTCTTCTACTGTTGTTTTCTGAATGAGATATGCAAGGGTTTTAATATTCGTTTCTTCAAAATGCAGTGTCTCAGTCTCTGTCTAAAATGCAGCAGCTAGTGTTCTTTCTTATTTTCTGCTATGAATGACAGTCAAATAGTTTACACTGTACCAATCCTTCTAGCACAGAATAGTGTATCTTTTAGCATAAATCCACACCAGAGACAACTCAATAAGTAAATGTACACATAGTAGGCCATACCTGTTCCTGTACAAACCTACTTGTAATGCTTGTCAATCCACCCGTCCGTAGGAAGAGTTCTTCTTTGACCTTCCACCCCCAAGCACTTGCAGGTCCTACTCGACCGCAATTACACTGGTCTCGCTAGTAAACGCTATCTGATCCTAACCAGACATAGCGTACACAGGAAAATTCTTTTCCTCTTATGCCATTTGATCCTAACCAGACATAGCATGAATATTTCCTTTCTGCTCTGCCATCTGATCTCAAACAGACTTGGCATTTCCCCCTTTTTCCTCTGGGGTCTCAACTACCTCAAGGTAGTTAGGGTTCCATTGTAACTGATTCCTCAGTTACTAACCATGATTAATCATAACTCAGTTCAAATAGTACCAACACAATTGTTTTTCATTAACATAAAATTAATAACAGGGTTATATATCTTTTTCAAATAAAGTTTTTGTTCAATAATTACTTTTACTATTTACTAACATTAACTTTTCACAAGGGATGTTACACATATCTAGATGAGGGAGGAGACTCTACATATTTTAAAAAACTTTAGGTCTGAGTTCAATTTCGAACCCTGCAAGGGTGCCCGTTCAAATTGATAAACCTTAGTTGCAATCAATTTTCCGTGGAGGGATTCAATTGTTGAATTCAAGCTTCTGTGATCCATATCAAGTTTATGAGAAAAAAAAATTCGCCTTGTTGAATTTAAGCTTCTGTAATCCATACCAAGTTTATGAGAAAAAAAAATCGGCGTAAATCACATGATATTTCATTTGTTGACATGTTTCGAACCAAACAGTGTGGTTCATCTTCAGGACAAGTTGAAGAAATTTAATAATATTCTATTAATATTGAAATCTTATCTCAATTAATCTTATTATTGTTCAATTGAGGCTTTTGTGATCCATATCAAGTTTATGAGAAAAAAAAAATCGGCATAAATCTGATTCTTCAACTTGTCCTGACGATAAACCACACTGGTTGGTTCGAAACACATGGACAAATGAAATATCATGTGATTTACGTCGAAAAACTTTTTCTTATAAACTTGATATGGATCACAAAAGTCTCAATTTAACAATAATAAGATTAATTAAGATAAGATTTCAATATTAATGGAATATTATTAAAATTTATAAAAAATTATAAATTAAGAAGTTAAAATAGTTAATATTAATAAACTAAAAATTTAATATGGATATATATTTAAGAAAAATTGTTATATTCTCTATATTTTTATATCATAAAAATTACACAGGTTTATATTACATTATATTTTATGAATTTTAATTGCTTATTTTATTTAAAGTATAGTATTTTAGAAATAGTTTAAATCACATTATATTTTATGAAATTTTTATTGCTTTATTTTATTTATAGTATTTTAGAAATAGTTTAGTATTTTATTTTATTTTATTATGAATTTTATAAAAGTTGTTTTTTTCTTTGCTTGATTTATCGGAGATTTGAACTTTGAATCTCATTGTTTACATAATACTTTTTAATATAGTCTTTTTTTTTGTAAATTTGTAGTTGGATTTCTAGTGATATCAAAAAACAATTTACAGTTGATCAAAATTTACATTTCCAGATAAGCATAATGTTAACTATAAGTCCACTCCTTAAATAACTTGACTGTACCTATGGACCACATAGATAACACTAAGGAGATGACTCATGAAGAATAGCCAGTTCGATCTACTACATCACTTATATACTTATACCATCATTATCAAAAAACTTTAACCATAAGGATGATATTAAAACAAAACAAACACAATGTGATATTGTCCAATACCATATAGGAGACAGAAATTTCCAAACGTAAAGGAGATGATTATGAGAAAAGAAGACTATCTTTAACTTCTGTTGGACTTCTTAGTCCAAAATTATCATTGGAGAGGTTGCAGATGATTTGGCTTAAGGAGTCGCTTTTGTTGGTGCATTGATAACCCCATGTACATCGTGGTGCTCATTTGACTCGGTGTCGGAATTTGAGACTATATAGCGCTTGATGTTGGACAATCGAGCAACTATCTCATCCAAGTTATACCTAATGTCTTTGAGAATTTTCTTCTTGTCTTCTTGACCTGTAAAGAGTTTATAATTGTCAATCTGCTTATCTCTTATAACCATACTGAGCAAAGTTTCCATTTGACGGTGGTGAGTAGTGGAGTGTAGGAAGCGGATCCTTTGCCTACGAAACTTCCCCAAATATGGGATCCATTCGAGACTGCTACCTCCAATGTCTGTGTCTGAAAAATAGGCTCTATCACCAAATTCCTTTGCCTCTAACTAAATAATTTCTTATGAACTTCCAAAGGCATCGCATAAAAAAGGTTAGCAATAGATTCCAACCAAATAGCCTTCTGTGATGTGAGGAGGAGGGCCTAGAGGAACCTCCCCTGTGACTTGAGGCACGTAACCTTGGTGCCATTGAAATACAGTTCCTGCAGTACAAGATCCTACTACTTGTGACTAGATGACTTTCTACAGAGTAGCTACAGGTGTAATAGTATGACGAGAAACAATGCTGACATGTAAGACGAGAAACACTAAGATGGACTACATGGTGTGCAGTTTTGTGACTGTGAATCACCCATTTAAAACCATATTGAAAAGGTACCTGTGTACCAAACCCCCCAACCACGACTGGACAATGAAAATAATTCCCTGTTGTTGTGGAGGTAAATCCCCTTTGCGGACAGAGGCTATCCCACTAGCCTAAATGGGGTCTAGCAACAATCAAACAACGATAACACGCAGGTTCCTAATTGCAAATTAAAGAATGATGATGACGGCCTACCTCGAATCCAACGCTAGTACTTGTAGAAGAGTCGTCGCTCTTGTTCTTTCGCTCCACCTGGTCACAATCCCCACGATCCTCGTGAACGGACACCTGCACATGCAAAGAACGACACAAATACAAGCATAAAATCCAAGAGATGCAACTATATATCAGTCAGAAAGGATATAACTCAAACAAACATCATTATAAAGACAATAAGAGTGGAACCATAAGATAGTCATCTATTATTATTGATAAACAAAGAAGAATACAACCATAGTTTGACGTCAAATCCTCCTTTGGCTGGGTGATCAGCAACACATGCCTTGCAAAGCTTGTTGGGAATGGGGAACAAGCCTCTCTCTCCTTGGTTACTTGGACAAGGATCTCCTCATTAAAGATGTAGCCTTATGGGGGTGAAGAACGCCTCTTGTAGCATGCGCTTAGCAATTCTCAGACTTTGAGACTTAGAATTTGGAGCTTGAAGAGTAGAATTACTAACTAGCTTGTCAAAGGCAAAAGGACAAGCTTATATGAGAGAGGAGAAGGAGATAGGATCATCCACAAGATTCATGGGATTGGCCTTATCATTAGGAAGCTTCCATGAGAGGTGGAGAACTACTTCCTTTCTATGGAGATTCGAAGCCCAACTGAACTAACTCAAGCTGGAATCAGTTCATGAATAGGTTAGGAAGAACCTTCGCAAATTGGTTTGTTAAAAACTTTACCCAACTGGGTTGGCGCGAGTGCAACTCTGAGACAGAGTGCCAGCTGGCGCGCCCTCTTTGGAGGATTTCCCCCATTGGCGCGAGTGATACACTGTGGAACAACACCAATGGAAAAGGGCTATTTTTATGGGTATTTTGCAGAAGGTGTCTTCAGGGCATATGAAGTACATACTCAAGGGGATACAATGCAAGTGTTTTCAAGTTATGTCACTTCTCACAAGTCCCAAAATAAGTCCTCCAATATGTGGGAGAAGGGGTAACAGGGACGGTGACAAATTACTGTATAACAGATGCCCCATAAAGCATGAGGCCCGAGAGAGAGAGGGGTGAAATGCTTTACAAGAACATGGTCGACTGAAAACATGGCCCCTGGAGAACCTGCATGAAGAAGTACAACTGATATCTCAAGTACATGATGTATATGGTATGGGCGCAGCCATCCATAGCAGAGTACATAAAAAACTGGATCCAAGGTATGGGCACAACCATCCAGCGAGGATCAATGAATAGACTCAGGCATGGTCGCAGCCATCCAGTAAATGAGTCATGTAATGATCATAATAATCCACAAAATCGCAACCTGGATCTCAACAAACAAAATCCAGGGTCTTGCGCTCCATCTCGACCCGAACAAAGTACAAGTTCAAGCATGCGAATATGGGAGTCGAAGTCAAACATGAAAGAACATCGTCTGATTACCAATCAATGATGAAAATTGTTAACAGACGCGAGAGGTACCACCAATAATGACAATGGTCCTCAAGGTTTTATAAGTACAATCCACGGCATGTGAATCAGTGAGCCGGTGTTGAACACCCGTAGAGTCATTCGATCGGAAGCCAATGATGAAAACCTCGTGTCGAACACGAAGAACCTGCCATTGAGGCATGCAGGCTCCAAGGCACCTGAAGGGAGTCCCTAAGTCAACTTCCTGGATAATGAGCTGAAGTCGACAGGAAGTGACCTTAATCGAAGGTGGGCCATAATGTTTCCCACATCGTCGACACGAGACAGAGAAGGATAAGATGTTTTGTGTGAGGTATCAGAGGGAGGTTGAGTATTCTGCAGAGGTCAACTTCTCTTGAACATATGGATGGTACGACAATGGATTTGGCAGTATTTGACATCAAATGATCAGGGGTCATGGTGACAGGGCAATGAGAAGATGAGAGGTCAAACAGGATACCCAAACCCATGGAGGCAAGTGTATAAACAAGATGAGATGTCCCCACCCAGACACGAATGCAGACAAGTTCCATGTTCAAAAGCGACATACTGCCGACACGACAATAATTGTGGTTCCTTTTTCACCACCATTTCTGGCGAGTACCCCGGGTATTTTTGGATAACAAGCTTGACGGGGATAGCATATGCTTGGGAGGCGTCACTTCGACAGAATCCGATGTCATTAGGTTTTAACGAGTCTGACAAAGGAAGAACTCGGCGTCTTTTCATGTTTAGAGAGTTTGAAAAGACAGCGGAAAAGTAAACTCCGGGGGTGTCCTTTCTCGTAAAGTTGTGTCTCTCGAGCCCGAAAAAGTATAAAACAATGCTCGAAAGAACCGCCTGATCATTACGACCGAGAAGTACTTTTCATGAGTAGTGATTTCGACCTGAAAAAGTAAAAAAGCGATCGAAACCACGTCGCTTCGTAACCATTAACGAACCTAAAATGAAAAGGGTCCAACGATCTTTTCATCTTTACACGGTCGGAAAAGGGTTTAAAGACAACCTCTTCTTAATTACATTTAACAAGTCAAGAGGAATAACTCGGCAATCTTTCCATCTTTAAACGGTCAGAAAAGAGCTAAAAGCAGACCTCCATTTGTATTCTCTTTAACGAGTCAAAAAAGGAAAAAATACTTGACAATCTTTTTATATTTTACGAGTCAGAAAAGAGCTTAAAGGTGACTCATCCTAGAGGAACGAGTGGTATAAAGGGTAGCAACTGGTTCCGGCAATGGTGGAACTACTCAAAACATGTAATGATCAAGAGACTAGCTAACAAAACCACTCTTAACTGCGGTCCCTCAGGAAAGGAAAAACAACCAAGTGAAAGCGTATGATCGGCCAAAGAGATGGTGGCGATGGGATGAAAACAACCAAGGCTCATCTAATAGAATTTAGCGGATAAAGACAGCAATCACGAGATGTAAAATGGGTATGGGTTACACAAGCTTGAACCAAAGAGAACTTCGCTTGGATTCGATTTCATGTTTACACAAGCTTGAAATGAAAAACTATGCTTGTTGTAAGTTCACATGCCCCCTAGCATAACGACGCAAAACGAGGAATATGCCCCCCAAGCTTCATTGCATTCAACCAGGTGGTTGAAGTGAAGGTTTACTTTCAAGGTCTTAAAAAGACTTGACTCGAAAAGGGAGGTGTTTCATTTTTTAATGAGGTTGACACAGGAAAAAGATCTATCCTCAAAACCCTTGTGTCATTTTTTAAACGAGCTTGACACAAGACAAGGAACTATGCTCTATAAGTTCGCATGCCCCCAACATAACAGCGCAAATCAAGGTACATGCCCCCCAAGCTTCATTGCATTCAACCAGGTGGATGGAATGAAGGTTTACTTTCAAAACTCAATTCGAAAAGGGAGTTGTTTCATTTTTTAATGAGGTTGACACAAGAAAAGGACTGTCCTCATACCTGATTCATTTTTTAACGAGGTTGACTCAGTAACAGGAACTTTCCTCAAGACTCATTGTTTCATTTTTTAACGAGCTTGACACAAGACAAGGAACTATGCTCTTGAATACTCTCTACAATCTACCTATATAACCTATCCTTGTTTAATTTTTTAATGAGCTTGACACAAGACAAGGAACTATGCTCAAGACTCCTTGTTTCATTTTTTAACGAGCTTGACACAAGACAATGAACTATGCTCATGACTACTCTCTATAATATACCTATATAACCTATCCTTGTTTCATTTTTTAATGAGCTTGACACAAGACAAGGAACTATGCTCAAGACTCCTTGTTTCATTTATTAACGAGCTTGACACAAGACAAGGAAATATGCTCTAAAATCCTTCATTCATTTGTTAACGAGCTTGAATCAAGACAAGGAAGTATGCTCCAGAATCCTTGTTTCATTTTTTAACAAGCTTGACACAAGACAAGGATCTACGCTCATGACATCCAGTTTCATTTTTTAAAGAGGTTGAGACAGGAACAAAATATGACTTTCTACAGTTTGTGTGAGTCAATCAACACTCATACATACCTCCTTTACAAGTCTTAAGCCTTATCTCTTCATGTCAAGCCTTGAAAATGGGAGAAATACCTTAAAAATATCTCAAACCATGGTTTCACACTTTCTCCTAGCATTTCCTACGGTACCGCACCCAATGGTCATGTCCCGTGCAAACCTGACTGCTCTGTCTGTTAAGTGATGGGTGCGAACCCCTGTAAAAGTTAAAAAGGCGTGAGTTCGCTCTTAAAAACTCACCTTGGGTCACTTCTGGATGCTTCTAGAAGGAATATTACGCTGGCAAGTCCGCTCCCCCTTGGTTCATCCATCCCATAACTAAGGGAGCTAACTCCATGATATGAGGTGCTTATCCCATTGAAGGAGGAACGTATCCCTTCAATGGTGGACCTGCAACTTCCTCCATTTGCATTATAAGTTCAGGCATTGGGCTAGTTGTAGGGGAGGTTGAAAGCTGAAGATTCTTAAGGGTAAATGTTGCTGGAAACTAGACTTCCTTTTTGAACCCGTGAGAGGAGAGATCACATACCTTTCATGTCATTTGGGAAGTGAGTGAGGGTTGTCAAAGTAGAGGAGACTCCTGCTGGACCTTGGAAAGAACTTGTGCAACATCAAGGCAAAGGTTGTAAGGTTCTTTTATTATTAAGTTAATACAATCAAGTTTGTTTTTCTCAATGAATTGTCTCTAATGGTTTATTTTATGAGCTCCTTGATCTTCATAATGAACATGTTTTGTTATACGCAGGTATGCTTTGATGTGTGCTTGTTTGTGTACGCAGGTTATTAAACGAGCACTACTTGAAGCTGTTGGGATAAAACTGCCTCAAACAAGCGTTGGACCGAGGTAGGGTCTGTTACACCTCTTAGTATTCATTAATGAATTGAAACATGTTTAGAGAAAAGTAGATTTGCTTGTGCTCTTTGTTGCTAGATATCATTCAATA